>VZRZ01007448.1:36386-66519 GCA_013398175.1 Climacteris rufus | reverse complement strand
CCCCCAGGTGCGGGAGGCAGCCCAGGCGCTGCTGCTGGCCGAGCTGCGCAGGATCGAGCAGGCGGGACGCAAGGAGACCATCGACGCCTGGGCGCCCTACCTGCCCCAGTACATGGACAGCGTCATCTCCCGTAAGGAACCACACAAACCAGGGGGGAAAAGGCTCTTTGGAACCCCACTTGCTGAATAATCCATGCAGCCCTGCCCAACACAGCCCTCCAGGTTTGGAGTTATGGGGGAATTCACAGATGTTCCCCCCAAGGAGAGCATCTCGAGGTGTTCGTCTCTCTGCAAATGAGCTTTTCTATTCCAGGATCTCTGGTAGACACCAGCTGATTTTGCAGTGGGTAATCATGGCATTAAATCTAAATGGAATGCACTAATTCCATGGGTGCTAGGATGTCTTTTGAATTGGTGTTAGGGTGTCCTTTGAATTGCTCTGAGCTCACTTAGACTGGCAACCTTTCCAACGGGTCAAAAGGAGCAAATTGGGATTCAGTTTTTATTGTAAGTGGTGAAACTCTTGGGATTGAGGATACAGAGTTGGAGGAGCTGAAGGGAATAAGAATTATTTGAGATGTAACAGACTTCTGACAAGTCTTGTTTTCTGCTAGAAAGAGGAGGAGGAGAATAAAGAAGCAAAGCAAATACTCCTTTTTTCCTACATCCTCCACTCCTCCCAATTTTGCAGTTTGATATTGGGAAATAGATTATTAATAATAAATTCATAAATATTTATATGGGAGCAAAACCAGCTGACTGGGTCTCTCTCTAAACTGCTTCATGCAGCCAGGGAATGGCTTGGGCTGCAATGGGCAGGGACACTTTGCTCTAGAGCAGGTTGTTCCAAGCCTTTGTCCACTTCCAGACATGAGGAATAATCCATATTATCCCTGGAAAGCCAAATAAATCTCCAATTTTGCTGTTTCTAGATGAGGTTGAGCACCTTGTGCGAGGTTGGAGTTGAAGGAGCCCAGAGCAAGGAGGAGTGAAATGAAGTGTAGATGCTGCAGGAAACAGGGAATCCTTTCCCCAAATCCCTGATTTTGGGGTGTTGGGTTGTTCCCTCCAGCTGGAGTGACCACAGAAGCCCTTCAGACTGGGACTGCCAGCCCAGATCCCTCGGGAACAGAAGCCAAAGTGCAGGAGGAGGAGCATGACCTGGTTGATGATGACATCACTGCAGGTGAGCATTCAGATAATTCAGATAATTAATGTGTCTCTATTTTAATAGGTTTGGAGCTCTTAAATCTGCCCACAACCTGTTCTTCAAAACTAAAGAGTTTCTATGATTCTTTATAATTCTCCCTTAAATCATTTATTCTGGTGGAAGATCTCATTTAAGGGTGCTGCATCTTGAATTTTGGGTTCAGTGGGCTACAATCAGGTTTGTATTGAAAGAATAGAGAGCTCTGAAAAATTCATATGTACTTGGGAAAAGTTGGGTTTCTTTGTCCTAAAAACTTTTTTTTCCTCTGCTGGCTCAGGGGTGTGAGGCAGGAACTCTGCTGGTTTCCTGAACTCCAAGAGTGTTGGCACTGCAAAGCTTCCCAAGCTCCCTGCATTTCCCTTCTTGGGATGGAATAATAGATTCATGTAGTTCCTTACTAAAAGAGAAATTGATGAATTAGTTCCATTAAAACACTTTAAATGTGATATTTCTTGATTTCTGGGTCCATTTTTGTAGTTAAATGTTTGTAGGTAAATTGATGCCAATGACTCTGAAACCCCAAAATCCCACTCCTGCACATGAAAAATCTGGTGGAAATTTTAAAATAAAAATCCTTGTTGTATAAGCCTTTTGCATTTTGGCTCTAATTTAGGCAACTGTAGCTGCTCAAAATTAAATTTGCTTGACACTTTTTGCTCCAAATCATCCCATTGGAAAGTCATCACTGAAGTTTAAATCCCATTTATTTAAGTGTTGCCGGTTGTTGGTATAGAGGCTCTTTATATTGAGCTCCTATTAGCAATAAACAGGTCTTTAAAAATTGAGATTATCATCCCTTAAATGTCACCTCCAAGGGCCATTTTGGTGGCTGAACCCAGAGATTTCAAACCCAGAGAGAAGGTGCCTGATGTTCCCCATCCGAGCAGCACAGGATCCATTTTGTCTCTGCCTATTTCCCTGGAAAAGGCTGCAGCATCCTCACCCATTTTGTGCTCCCAGATGCTGCAGCACGGTGAAATATTCCCTCATAAAAGGTACAGCCCAGCAGACAATTCCAGTAAACTGCCAGAGATTGGAATGCCTGCAAAAAATACTAATTTTGGATGTGGAAAAGCACATTTTTTACCTGCAGTTAAAGAAATTAAGTTGTAATTTCTAATTCATGCCAACTCCCTGCATTTAAAAAGCTCTACCTTTAAATTACCCCCAGTTTAGAATTCCAGATATTCCAGAGCACTGATTGTATTGACACCTTTTTGAGTTAAAAAAGAGTAATTGGCACAGAATTATTATGGCAAACATAATACTTTTAACAGCATTTAATAAGCTGTTAATAAGGATTAATAATTAATTACTAAGAAATTCCTTGCTGAATTCCAGATCTCCCTAGGTCAAGGGAAGGCTTCAGTAAAACCAGTCCAAATCTGGATTTCCCATTTGGAATTATGCTGATTATTTTATTCCAAGGAACCAGAGAGTAAAACCAATTTAAATTGGAGTCACTTTGCAACTTTTGGGATGCTCCAGGAAAAGATGGCATTCCTGTCAGAGATCAGTGGGAAGAGAGGAGGAATTTGCAATAATTGGCCAAGAAATCCGTATTGGAGCAATAGCAGCACCCATGGGATTGGCTTTTTTCAAATCCAAGTCCTGGATGATCCTTCAAATCCCTTCCAGCCCATTCCATGATCCTGGAGCACGTGGGGCTCCACAAACATCCCCAAATCCAGAGGTGGAGCTTTTCAGGCAGAATCAGCATAACTGGGAATTATTGAGGACACATCTGTGAGCTGGGAGCTTTCTCTGAGCTTCCTCCAGGTTGGTTTGGGCTCCCTGGGATGGATTTAACACACTCTTGGCTTAAAATAGATCCATATTTTGGGAGAAAATCAGAGTTTAACCCTTCAGGATGCATCTGAGGCCAGGAGATTCCCAACAGGTTCCCTGATGCTGTGTTTTTAATCAGCAAACACAACAATTCCAGTTGTTCCAGCACTAAAATGCCTTTGCTGCTTCCCTTGGCCAAATGGAATTCCAGTCTTTGAGCTGCACATGGATCATCTGCAGTGTGGTTTCATGTTAATATTTTCTGGTTCTGGGCTCCACTGTGGGAACAGCGAAAAGGTTGATGAGAAAATGTTTCTTGTTTGAAATCCAGGTTTGATTTTTCCTCATTAAAATGGGAACTCTTGGATGTCAGGATTCCCAGGCATGGCTGGTGGCAGGTACAGGGAAGGGCTCCTTAATTTCCCACATTTCTGTGTGTCTCCAGGATGGGCTGCCAGGGAGAAATTCCCAAAATTCCTCTTGGTGTCAGCCCTTCCAGGCAGGAATTTCAGCTCCCTCGCCAGGTCCCTTCTCAGCTGGGCCAGCTGAGGGAGCTGTGGATGTAGGAATGGCCCCAATTCCAAGCAATCCAAATACTTTCAGGAAAGTGAGATTAGTGATGAGTAACCACAGGTTTTGTAAAATATTTTCCTGTTTTCCTGCATTTTCCTTGTGGTCACTGTTACTGTGATTCCTTGGTAATATTTTCACTTCGGATTTATTTGGGACGAGTCCTCTCTCCGTGTGGTGAGGAAGTCATTTTACCCATTTGAAACCTCTATTTCCAACATTTCTGCATTTCCAAGTGTTGTTTTGTGCCCCAGAAATGCTGAGTAAATCCCAGCACTGAGCCTGGGGTGTGGTGTAGCTACACCCCCGAGTTGGGCTGGGCTGGCACAGGGGATTCTCCAGGAGTCCCATGGCTAGTTGGGGCAGGGCTGGACAAGGATTTGGTGGATGAGGAACCCCTGTGGGTTGCATTTTAGGTTTGATAATTTGGTTTTAGGGTCCAGCCCCTACTCCTGCGAGGTGAGTGCCTCCTGCAGCAGGGAGCAGCCCCAGTTTGTGCTTGCTGGACAAAATACAGCTCCCATAAAACCGCTCTCCGCCTCAACTCAAATCCCCTGATTCCTCTCCCAGCTAAACCTGGAGAACTTATTGCAGCTTTAATCCTTTTATTGTAAGCTTGGCTGAAATTAATTTTCCCCAAGAAGTGTGCAAAGCCAATTAAGGGCAGCTCAGGAGTTAGGGAGGGGAGTGCTCCAAAGTGTTAAATGCAGCCTGACCCCGTGGCCGCGCTCCGGGCGCAGCGATCGATGGCCCAGGGCCCCTGAAGCCCTGGAAATTTGGGAAGATTCCACCCACGTTTCCATCCTCACCACTCTGCTTCGAGCCCTTGTGGGCCTTTAATGCTTAAAAATTGAGATATTTGGGTGTGTTTAGGATTATACTTAGGATTATTTTGTCTCTGGCACCATCGGTTTGTCTTAACCTGAAACTGGGATTTTTCCACCTAAAATCCCAAAGGTTTTTGTCCTTCTGGCACAGCAGCTTCTGTTTTCCACACAGGCCTATTGGAGGTTATTAATTTTCTCCCTGTGATAGGGTGATCAAGCGTCCTGTCAGGAAAATGGATCTGTGTGTCAGCCTTTGCCGTGATTAAAGGGAGACACGGCGCGGGCAGAAAATACCAAATTTTCATGGCAAAATGAGAGGGCTCCTCATCCAAGCATTATTCCAGTGCACATTCTGCCTGGCAGTTTAGCTGGGGGAAATCAGTCCCATTAATTGGGGGCTTCCCCTACTAATTAAAGCAAAACAACAACAAAAAAATATTAGGGAGGATTTTTTTCCCCTCTATTTAAACAGGTTTTTCCCCCATCCAGAGATTTGCTGGGGAAGACAGTCAGGATTTTGGTTTGCTTGGTTAGTTTTTAATGTCTTGGAGCTCTAGCAGGTTTTGGGGTTGTTTTCTTTTTGAGGTAGAAAATCCCCCACTGCAGCTGTAAGGATCACACTGTCACATTCCAGATTGCTCGTGGAACACTGGGGGTGTTTCCCACCCTGTCCTGGTTTGAATTTCTGCTGAGGTTAACAAAGAGTGATTTCTGGTGGGGTTAACAGGGGGAGCAGCAGGAAGGAGCTCAGCTCCAGGTCCCCAGCCCAGGCCTGGGAGCTTTCCCAATGGAAAATAAGGGATGAGATGTATCACTGTGTGGGTTGGATCAAGACGGAGCTCGTGCATTCCCAGTAGGATTTTTTTTTGCCATTTCAGGCTGATGCTTGAAAATTCTGTTGCTACAGATTCTGCTGCCCACAGAGCTTGTGGATTCCCCATCCCTGGAAACATCCAAGGCCAGGTTGGACAGGACTTGGAGCAACCCAAGCTAGGGGAAGGTGTCCCTGCCCAGGGCAGGGTGGAACAGGATGATCCTTAAAATCCCTTCTGTTCCAGGGACAAGCCTGGCATTGGAAGGTGCTCCCAAACTTAAAAAATGCACAGCACAGCATCCCCCACAGCCAGGGCTGTGCTCAGCCCAGCAGGACAAGGAGCCACAGGGAATGGGATCACACCAGAGTGGAGCAGAGGCTGTGACATCCAGGAAGAGCCTGGGATGAAGGACTGTTGGACAATTCCAGCTGTTCCCTTCTGGGCTTTGTTCCAGCCCGTTTTCATCCTTCTTCCACCAAAGGCAGTTGCTATTGATTTTTGCCCTTTTTTTCCCCTCCCTTCCCATTGTTAAGCTTTCCCTTGTTTTTCTCTCCCTTTTGGCTGGTGGGGTTGCCTGACCACAGCTCCTAAAATTTGGTGAAGTTCCTGGTTTTCCTGGGGAGCCTCACGGATGTCGTTAACAGAGACGTCCCGTGCGCCTCGTTAATTCATCCTTCATTAATCCTCATCCCAGGCCAAGTGATGCCTCCCAACTCCTCAGCAAACAGCACTTGGGGAGGATTAAAACTTCCTTATTTTCATAGAATAAATGGTAGGGAATTTCCCTGGATGCTGGCAATTAATATCAAGGTAAAAGTGAAATTTATTTGTCAGAGTAAGAGACCGCGGTGCTTTCATTCCAATAATTTCTTCTAAGATTTTGGATTCTACTCCAAATGAAAAAACCTCTTCTGCTTAGTGGAATTCAGAATCCCTGGACTGTGTTAAACTATTGACACATTTCAGTTTTATAGAAAATTCATAATTAAGATTCTTTTCTGTTGTTCATATCCCATATATAGCCTTTTACTGTATGAAAATATCAGTTTGGTTTAATGGTGTGTACTGTACTCTCAAATTGAGTAGGAAGCTGGATGTGCTGATGGATCCTATATCACAAAGGTACTTTCACGTGGTATACAATGCAAAGAAGTTATCCTGAAAAAAACCATCTTTTAAAATTATTTTTTTTTAATAGAAATTACAACTTTTTAAGTGAACAAGAAGCACCCCAAAAGGTAGGCATAGAATTCTAAGAATCTTTTATCACTGAGTAAAAAAACCTCAGAGAATTAGGGAGTTTTCTGTTGGTGTTTTATCCCCAGGCAAGGGCAAACTTTGGCAGGATTTGAAGGGAGATTTTAACTTGTTTGGACGTCTCTAGAAATAAATGAAACCATCTCCATGCCTGAAAATCCTACTGGTTGCTATTGAAGTTCTTCATTTCTTTGTTTTCTCTTGGAGTATTCAAAGCCAAACCTCCTTGTAGGATCTGTGGGTTGGTTTGGATGGTTGGGACAGAGGGAGATGAGAGATCTGTGAAGTCAGGTTAGAGCATGAGGTTTATTGTGAAGGGTGTGGGTGCAGGGGACCTGCTGGGAGCTGCCAGCCACTGCTCCAAGCAGGCCAGAAAAGCAGGAGAGAGAGAGAGAGAATGAAGAAGAGAAGTGTAAGAGTGCCAGGTTCTTGTTTACCATGCAATAAATCTTCTGTGTTGAATATTCTAATTTTCATTAACCAATTTAGTACAAGATAGGAATCCTATAGCATTTACATACAGCCTATAAGAATTGTTACATTACCATACTGCGTAAAAACGACTCTTTGGACCTTTTCTGCCAAGTTAGTGGGGTCTGCTCTGACCCTTGGACCTGTCTGCAGCAGAGGGCATGGTTCAATCCAAAGGGCATTACATTCTGCTGGCCATTTTCCAGTTGTTCAGTAACTAAGGCTTGATATCTCAGAGCATGCTTGCATTTCAATCTCGCTTGTAGTTTCCATTCTCAGCATCTTTTGCCAGGCAATCCTGTCCACAAGGCTTTCCCGTTTCCCCTTCCCCAACTCCTCAAAGCTTTGTGCCCTTGCCCCCCCGCCAGGCTGCCCGTGCCAGCCCAAGAAGGCGTCGGCGTCGTACGAGGAGCGGCGCAAGCAGGCCACGGCCATCGTGCTGCTGGGCGTCATCGGCGCCGAGTTCGGCGCGGAGATCGAGCCGCCCAAGCTGCTGGCGCGGCCCCGCAGCTCCAGCCAGGTTCCCGAGGGCTTCGGCCTCACCAGCGCTGGAGCCAATTATTCCTTGGCCAGGCACACGTGTGAGTATCACCCTGAGCTCCCCTGGGCGCCGCTGTGCCGCCTGTGCTCCGTCCGGTGCTGTTTCCTGGGAAAGAGGGAGGGTGGGAATTGGGGATGTGCAGGGAGAGGTTGCCGAGGAGTCTGGGATTGTGGCAGCCTTTGTTCTCCTCACAGGTAAAGCAGGGCACCTCCAGTGTGTTTAGGTGATTCTTGGTTGTTTGTTCTGTTCAGCCCTTGCCGTGCACAGGGACACTTTGTGCTATCCCAGCGCCTTCCAGCCCAACCTTGAGCGCTTCCAGGATGGGGAATCCACAGCTTCTCCGGGCAAGCTGCAAATCCATCAAATGCAGGGTGTTCTGTGCCTTCCCATGACACAGAATTGCAATGGTGTTTTGGAGAGGGTGGAATTCTCTAGAAATGCCTGCTGGGCCCTTGCCTGGCACCTGCATTAATCCCTGGTGCC
Organism: Climacteris rufus; assembly: GCA_013398175.1. NCBI lineage: Eukaryota > Metazoa > Chordata > Aves > Passeriformes > Climacteridae > Climacteris > Climacteris rufus. The sequence goes on along the minus strand of VZRZ01007448.1, from coordinate 58,557 downwards.
CTCACAGCTCGTTCCCAGAGCTGTTCCATGATAAAATGCCAGCCCAGGAATTGCTGGTTGCAGATGCCCCACAGCCCCCCAAAACTGCAGCTAATGCTGTGTTTACAGAGTTAATGGGCTGGGAAATGAGGCTCCTGTGTGTGGGATATGGAAATGTTGGATTCCATGGATAATTCAGGGGGTTTTCCATGCATGGAGTTATTAATGAGCACCTCTTTGCCCTTTCACTGTGGCAGTGCTGCAGGTGATGCTCTGTCCAAGGAGTTACTGAGATCTCCTGGACTCTGACTTGGGCCTGCTTCCAAAGGGAATGGCAAGCTTTCCATGCTCCCAAAGCCATGCAGTCACTCCAGTTTTGCTGGATTCTGGATTAAATGAGCCAGCCAGCAGCTGGGTTCCTAACTCAGACCCCAAGTGTCCCAAGTTCCTGGCAGCTGGTGGGCAGGAAGGGAAGGAAGTGGAATTTCTGGACAGAAATAGAAATACCCCTGTCTGGATAATTGTGTAGGTGGTTTGGATGGGATATTGGGAGGGAATTCTTGGCTGTGAGGATGGGGAGGCCCTGCACAGGTTGCTCAGAGAAGCTGTGGCTGCCCCATCCCTGGAAGTGTCCAAGGGCACCTTGGAATAACCTGGCCTGGTGGAAAGTGTCCCTGCCATGAACTAGGTGGATTTTAAAGTGCCTTCCAACCCAAAGCATTCCATGATTTTATGAGGACAACACTGTCAAACCCACGAGGGCTGATGCAGGCACCATGGAACAGGGCTGGAAGGGGAGGAGGTGGGATGAGGATAGCAGGTTCTATTATGGAACCATTTCCTGTCATTCTGTGATGGACACATTGTTATCCTCCTCAGTTTCTTGTTTTGCCTCTCTTCCATCATTTGCTGTCTGATCCTCAGGCTTTACCACTCAGGAGTAGCTCCTAAACATCCCATCCCTGCAGCCTGTGTGTGCCTTGTCCAACATGGCAATTCCAGATGGGAGCTGATTGTAACTGGAAAAAACCAATCTGATCATCATTCTGCAAAAACCAAGTACTTTTTAATTTAGGCCTAAAAATATCTTAATTTTATACCTGAGAAAAGATATGGAATAAAAATAAAAGACTAAAAATTCACTGGGCCAGGAGCAGGAAAGGATGAAGGGATATGAAATTTTAACCCAGCTCTCCAAATTTCTGCCTCTGTGTGGATGTTGTGAATGGGAATGCATCAAATCAGGGGAAAAAATCCAGAAAGGGTCACAATCAAGTTAAATTCTGTTCTTGGAGTCCATCATTTGGATTTAGTTAGATCTTGATTGGAGTTCTCAGTGTCTCGTTCCTGCCTGGGCTATTGATTTTCTCGAGCAAATAATTTCATTTTTTAAAATCCATTGGCAAACTGGGGATAACAAGGCTGCCTGGAGCCGTGTGCTTGGAGAGATTCTGCAGGGAAAGACATTTTGAGAATCCAGGGGCTTCTGCAGTGAAAATAAGTGATAAATTTTAGTATTTAGCCACATTTGGGTTAATAATGTGATACAAGGAGCAAATGTGTCAGTGCAGAGTGAAACACCTGGACTAAAATGATCTTTTAGTACCAAATTCTATAGGAATGGCATTCCCTGAGCTCTGGTACTGCTGAGGAATGGTGTCCAGTGAGTCACACCTGAATATTTGAGGCGAGGAGCTTTGCATTTGGTTCCTCATGCCTTTTGATAACGGAATAATAATAATATTATTATTATAATAATGGGAAGCAGCAAAACTGGGAGGCTGGGGATGCACATCCTCCCAGGATGGTGCAGCCCTACCGTGCTGAGCTTTTGCAGGGCTAATTAGCTCGTTGCTGCTCTGACTCTAATGTGACATGTTTATTGCCCTAACGAACAACTCATTAGCGCCGCGATGTTTTTGTCAATATTCATTCCTTCGTTTAAGCCCAGGCAAAGCTTTAAACAAAGATGGCCCGGGCAGCACCAGGACTTTGGGTTGCTCCAGCTGGGGCTGGTGTCAGCAGCAGCATTCTGAGGGAAAAAGGGAATATTTCATCAGAGTAATGCTTGAGGAGTCACGTTTGTAATAAGGTTTTGTGTTTGAGGCAGAAAATCAACCCCTCCTGGCACAACAAGGAGGAATTTTGGGAGTTGGTTTGTGTTTATCAGGGCTGGTGGTGTGAGTCAACTGCAGAAACCTGCCTGTTGGCTTTTCCCAGTCCTAAAGACAGCAGGAGGCTTGTTTAATAAACAAAACAAGCAACTTGTTGAGGACAGTTCAAGAAAAACCTGATAAAAATCAGTAATTATCTTTACCACAAGTACATTATTAAGAGGCAATAAATAATGATGGAGAGATAGTGATAAATTATGGGGAAGCGTTGGCTTGTTTTAGCCTTCCTCCACTTATATGTACATAATTCATTTCATTTGAAAAGGCTGCCGAATGAAATATTTCCAAAATGTGCAGAACCTAGATCAGGATTCAGGATTGTTCAAATTGTTTGGGATGTTTCTCTCCCCTTCCTTCTTCAGCTCTGTTTCTCAGAAATATTTAGGAATGTCGGCTTCTCCTATTTTTTCCCCGAAAAAGCCATTCTTATGGAGTGAGAACATTGTGTTTGAGAGCCAGCAGTGGCACGGGGAGGTTGGGATTCCATCGCTGGCGGGCAGCTTGGAGCGCCCTGAGCACCACATGGCTTGGGTGGGACTGGATGAGCTTTAACCTTCCAACCCACCCTGTTCTGAGGGGAAACTGAGCCTGCTGTCCCCGTCCCTCAGGCAAGGCGCTGACATTCCTGCTGCTGCAGCCGCCCAGCGCGCGGCTCCCGGCGCACAGCACCATCCGCAGGACGGCCATCGACCTCATCGGCCGCGGCTTCACCGTCTGGGAGCCCTACATGGACGTGTCGGCCGTGCTCATGGGGCTGCTGGAGCTCTGCGCCGACGCCGAGAAGCAGCTGGCCAAGTGGGTACCACTTGTGGGTACCAGAGGGCTCCAGAGGGCACTGGGTGTGGGGATGGGACCCTTGGAGCTCTGTGTCCATGCCCAGAAGCAGCTGGCCAAGTGGGTACCCCCAGCAATCCCTGCCAGGCTCCAGAGGGCACTGGGTGTGGGGATGGGACCCTTGGAGCTCTGCACTGACACCCAGAAGCAGCTGGCCAAGTGGGTACCCCCAGCACTCCCTGCCAGGCTCCAGAGGGCATTGCCCACCCCTGGATGTGGGGATGGGACCCTTGGTTCAGATCCCAGGGTTGCAGAGCTCGCCAAGGAGGTGGGATGAGGAGTGAGGAGCAAGGAGTGGCCCTGAGATGGAGGAGGAGGGGGTTAGGTGGGTATTGGGAAGGAATTCCTGGCTCTGAGGGTGGTGAGGCCTTGGAATGGAATTCCCAGAGAAGCTGTGGTGCCCCATCCCTGGAAGTGTCCAAGGCCGGGTGGGATGGGGCGTGGAGCAACCTGGGATAGTGAGAGGTGTCCCTGCCCAGGACATCATCCTTAAGGTCCCTTTCAACCCACACTGTTCCATGATTGCTGAAAGATTTGTTGATAACACACAGATTTTAAATGCCACTGCAATAAGGAGCTGCCCAGGGCTGTTTAAATGGCATGGATATGTTTCCACATCCATCCGTGTTGAGGGTTCTGATGTTACTCTAAGGCAGGTATTGCCCATTTTATAGAAGTTTTAATTTCCTCACAATACAAAGAATGAATCCTTGCCACGTGCAGGCGAGAGAAATATGGACAAATCGGATTAGCATTGTTTTTTGTGTGAATTCCAGCTATTCCCTGTAGTGTGACAGGAGACACCACCGTGTTTCCCCTTCCCAAAGCCTCCCCTAAGCCCTGTTTGATGTAAATCCCGACTTCCAGGATCCGAGTGACCACAGTTCCTCAGCAAGTCCTTTTGCTGGTGTGATTCCATCCTTAGCTGTCAGGAAGATTAGTCTGGCTCTCCCTCCACGGAGCAGGGGATAAATGAAGGGATCAGCGTGGAGCCTTGAAGAGCCCGGCGCAATTTTCCTCCTGATAAATTGCATAATAAGCGCGAAAGCGTTTGCTTATTAATCCATAACAAGATTTGGATTGAAAAGGGCCTGGTACATTCCTGACAGATCCAGGATGGAGGGAGCTGGAAAGAAATGGAGCAACAACGTGTGCAGGGGGTTAAGTGTGGATCTCACCCTGGTGGAGCCCCGCTGAGCTCCCGCTTTGTGCCGGATTTGCCGCGGACACAATAACAGCACAACAGCTGCCAGCGCCTCTCCCGGAGCTTTTATCAAAGAGCTTTTATGTCAAGCTTCTGCTTGTAGGTAGAAAAGAAGAAATCACATTTATTGACCAGGAAAACGAGTGGGTTTCTTTTTTCCCTGCTGAATCAAGGGAGTAGCTGAGCTGTTAGGCAAAACTCAGGTGTTTGGAACTCCTTCTCTTGCCCAGTTCATCCTTGTTCCCAAAGCTTAGAGGTGCCAAGGGAAGCTGCTCAGTTGTGAGGATTAAGAGTGTTTTCCCAGCACTTTTAGGCTTTGAAGTCCTGGCATGGCTGATGGTAGGAATCATTTTTGGCTGTATTTTTGCTCTTTGAATTCAGCTACATTTCATAGAGATTGTCATGGAGTGGTTTGGCTTGGGAGGGATTTTAGGGATCATATCATTCCCCCCCTGCCATGGGCAGGGACACCTTCCACTTTCTCAGGTTGCTCAAGTCTTATCCAACCTGTCCTGGAACATTTCCTGTTATGATCTGATTCACCAAAATTAGCAAATCACATTCTAATCAATCCATACATTTTTATCTATGTCTTGGGGCAACCTGTTCTAATGGCAGGTGTACCTGCCCAGGGCAGGGGAACAGGATGGTCTGGATGCTTTTGCCTTGGAATGTGCCATTCCCATCCCCTGGTGGGACTGAGCTCTGCCCACATGCTCCCAGGATTCACACAAATCCTCTTGCTTTCCAGGAATATGCACACAGGAATATACACAGCATCCTGTAAGGAAAAGCTGCTGGCACAACACAGAAAGTGGCAGTGAGGCACTTGGGGTGTGATGGCTTTGGGAAGCCCTTCCTAAAATCTGACTGATAGCTCCTTCCCCTGGCTCATCCCTTTTTTATGGAACATCCAGGCAGGAGTTTTGGAGTTACATTTAAAAGTGGTTTTCCAAGGAAAAGGCCGGTGGGGACATCACTGTGTGGCAGAGACTTGGTTTGGTTTCACATTTGGGAGTTTTAATTCCTACAGTGATGGTGAGAGATGGGAAAGGAAAATAAACTGGTTGGGTTTGTAAACTGCTGTTCTCTTCCTGAAAAAAAACAGTTGAAGAGCACAGGGAAGGGAGAGGAACACCTTCCACAGGTTGTCCAGAGAAATATGTGGCTGCCCCTGGATCCCTGGAAGTGTTCCAGGCCAGACTGGACAGGGCTTGGAGCAACCTGGGTTAGTGGAAGGTGTCCCTGCCCATGGCAGGGAGTGGAATAGGTGATCCTTAAGACCCCTTCCAACCCAAACCAGTCTGTGATTCCATGATTTTAGGGATTTTTTTGATAATGTGCAGGGCACGTAGAAATTTTATTTTTGCTAAATGCAGTTACTGGGTACTTAGCACCTTATTGCTTCTTGCTTTTATCTTGTCACAGCGAGTAAAAGCCTTGAATTAAAGAGAATTATTCTGAGCAGGGAATTTTTCAGCCTGTGTTTAAAACACTGTAAAAGACCAAACCATAAATCCTTGGGAAGACGCTCCGGGCTCGCCTGGCCCTCCGTGGGGTGATATGTATTCAGCACATACAGATAATTTGTTAACAAGGCCTTTTGCCCACTTTGGACAGATGCACTTACTGTTTTCAATCTTCATGGTTAATTATTCGATTTGGGCTTGATGCTGGAACACCCTGACTCCTAATCACTGCTCTTTGTTGGGAGTCCATTATATTGGAACTGCCGGAGTGCTCCCGGTGACCTTGAGCTGACATTATAAGCTGGTTCTAATCTTTTCACTCTATATTTCTAATGCTGCTTTCCTTTGTCCCTGCCTTTGTGTGGCTCCCGTTTAGCATCACAATGGGGCTGCCCCTGAGCCCTGCGGCCGACTCGGCGCGCTCCGCTCGCCACGCGCTGTCCCTCATCGCCACGGCCCGCCCGCCTGCCTTCATCACCACCATCGCCAAGGAGGTGAGCAGGGCCTGCCCAAACAGCCCTGAGGGTCTGAGGGGGTTAAAGAGATTTTTCCATGGGTTTGGAGGATGAGGTGCCTGACTCAGTGGGGTTTGGAGGATGAGGTGGCTGGCTCAGCTCGCCACGCGCTGTCCCTCATCCCTGCCTGCCTGCATCACCACCATGGCCAAGGAGGTGAGCAGGGCCTGCCCAAACAGCCCTGAGGGTCTGAGTGGGTTAAAGAGATTTTTCCATGGGTTTGGAGGATGAGGAGGACAGGGCAGTGCTGGCAGGTTGCTGTGCACCAGGCAGGGCCTGTCTGAGGGTATCTGAGCGATCCCAGCCCCGAAGGACAGAGCTTGGTGCCAACCGTGGTGGTGCTGGGGTTGAGGTTGAGTTTGCTGATGTCTGAGGGCTCTTCCAGCAGTAACAATTCCCCCATCCCTGCTCCCACAGGTGCACAGGCACACAGCACTGGCAGCCAACACACAGTCCCAGCAGAACATCCACACCAGCACCCTGGCCCGCGCCAAGGGCGAGATCCTCCGCGTCATCGAGATCCTCATCGAGAAGATGCCCACGGATGTTGTGGACCTGCTGGTGGAGGTGAGGCCACATCTGTCCTGGCCTCAATACCAGGGATCTGGGATCAGCCTGGGCTCCAGTCTCAGGGTTTCTTTCCACGTGGACTTTGGGTGTGGAGAGGATTTGATTTATACCCACTCAATTTCCTAAGCTTTAAATTGCATTGCATTGCATTGTTAGGAAAAAAATCCCCAGCAAAAGAAATCAAAGCCAGGTTGGACACAGCTTGATACAACCTGGGGTACATGGCAGAGCCTGGAATGGAATTGTGCCCTTCACAATTTTAGTTATGGAACATAAAACTGATCATAGTTTTATCAGCTGATCATAGTTTTTGTTTCCAAGGTGATGGACATCATCATGTATTGCCTGGAAGGATCTTTAGTTAAGAAGAAGGGTCTTCAGGAATGCTTTCCAGCCATCTGCAGGTGAGCTCTTCCTCCAGGAATACTGTGAAGTAAATTGCAGGTTCACCAACAGGATGTATTTCTTAATTAAGAGTGAAACAGTGTTTAAGGTGACACAATAAATAGTAAAAGGTGATTTAGAAAATGGGAACATTTCCAGTATCTTTAAACACAGATCAATATCCCAGTTATTCTCTTAAACTGGTCCAACCAATAAATTCTAATAATCACCTGTCAGCCATTACATTTTAATTTAATAACCCATTAAAATATTAAATAGTTTCAAGGAAAGAACAATTATCCTGTTGCCAGGTTGGATACTGATGGAGGTGTCCTTCCTTCTTCCTGATGCTTTAAGTGGCTTTCCTTAAAACATAAAGGGAAGGATAAATGGGAATTAGTGCCCAATCTCCCTATTCCTTTGTGTATTTATAGTGATCCAGCATTTTTAAATTCTTTGCAATTACTGGTAATATTTCCTGGTTATAGCCAGTATAAAAATGATCCAGCACCCAGCAACAGGATCGTGGAGCCCAAGGGAAATTGCCATCAGCAAATGGGGGGAAGTTGAAGCACTTGGACATCATCCTATTGTTAATTGCTTTAATATTCCAGAGTTTCTTGTGCTGTATTGTAATGTGTGCACACCTGGTGTGGCAGAACCATCCCAGTGTGCAGCTTCTCTTCCTTGGATCAAAGGAATACAAAGAGCAGACTGAGGGGAAGGACACATCCAGCATCCTCAGGGACTGACACACAGCGGTGCTAAGCTGCATCTGGGCTGCACTTTCCCCTTTCCCTGCACAAAAACCAGGGATTTTCTTCCTTCCTTTTTATTATTTATTAGATTTTTTCCATGTTTCAGCCTGCTTTTCTTCCTGACTGCCATCCTGCGCTGCAGAACGTGTCTCGTACCTGCGAGGGAGCAGTTGCTATGGCACTGGGAATCCCAAGGAAGCAGGAGAGCAGTCTGGAAGAGGGATTGTGTGAATCCTTAGATATGCTCAGCAGCATGTTTTTCAAGACTGATCCCAAATATTTCTGGTAGATTTTGGTAGAGGAAAATGTAACTGTAAAATTCCAGCTTCATTTGGAATGCAGCTGGCATTTTTACAGGTGTGCTCTCCCTGTGATAGGGCACAGTGATATCCCCAAGGATTTGAATTTGCAGTGAGGGTTTGAACTCTTTTGGCTTTCAAAGTGTTGAAATTCCTTGGATTTTGCAGCTGTTGGAATTCCATAAACGCCACGTGTACACACTGGGTGTTAAGGACGGTGAGAGGTTTCACCCCAGGGATGTTACTGGAGTGGGGAGTGTTTGATGGTGAATTTCCCTCTTCCTTTTTCTTTATGCCCATCCAAAATGGATGAGTTTGCCTATTTTTCCTTCCACTTCCCTTCTTTCCCATTTGACTTTCACAGGAAATTCCCTGAAGTCACATAGGGTGTGGGATGGTCATTTCACCATTTGACTCCCAGCTTTATTGAGCTCAAAGAAGATACACCAGGGACTTGGTGGTTATCCCATAGATTATTCCCAGTGTTATTCCCAAATAAACAGATCTGCTAGATAACTCTGGTTGGATTCCATGGTGACACACATAACACGGGAAAACATCATCAGTTGCTTTTACCAAGTGTTAAACGGGCAGAGGGTGGATTTTTCAATCAAATCTGTGTTGCAGCCCTTGCTGAATTCTCCAGTGGAATCCCCCAGGGCTTTCAGTGTCCCAGTCTGAGCTGTCCTTGTCCCCTGCTGCCCTCAGGTTCTACATGGTCAGCTACTACGAGCGCAGTCACCGCATCGCCGTGGGCGCTCGCCACGGCTCCGTGGCGCTCTACGACATCCGCACCGGGAAGTGCCAGGTGAGGCCGTCCCTGGGGATCCCTGCCCAAATCCTGGGAGCTGCTGGAGCAGGGAGCAGCGAGCTGTGCATCTGCTGGCTGCTGAGCTGCTGCAGCCTCCTGGGTGACACCCAGGGCATCAGCAGTTTCCTGGAGGATTCAAGGATACAGGGTCCTGCTGGCTCTGTTCCCTGGAACTCTGGGTGCCACGGGATTGATAAAGAGAACCTTAAGCTTTGTTTCCTGGTCTGAAAGTTTGGGAATGATTTCATCCAGAAATTTGGAATTATTCTCTCTGTGCTGGGGAATATTCGCAGCACTTGGTTGCTTACTTGTCATTTTAATAAGCTTACACATAAACCATGGCAAACAGAGCTGGGGGTGTCCAAAGGGTCTTCCAGGATAATTAGGGCAGGTCCTTTCCAGGTTTAATTATTATCCATGAGATATAAAAATTTTCCATATAAATTACTTTGGGGCAACACCATCTATTGGATACAGATTCCTGCATCCAAATCTGATTTTATACATTATTTCTCAACAGCTGCAGATTTTTCCCTAGTAAAGTTCTCTATATTAGCAGATTGTTTTATATCATACCATGACTGTTCCCTATGCAAACACTTTTAATCTTTTCCATCATTTAATCTCGAGTCCAGCTTCTTTCTCCTTCTCCTTCTCCTCCTATAAAATGCCTTTATGAAACCCTCTGTGAGTGTTGCTGGTGTGGGACATGAGGTTTTTGGAGGTTTGGGAGCCGGGCAGTGCCCTTGCCATGCAGGTATTGATCTGTCCTTCAGCTGCTGGCAGCTCCCAGAGCTCCCAGGGCCTGGCTGTTGATTATTCCTGCGACGTCCGGGGAGCCGTATTGACCCGGAGCCGCGCGCTGCCGAAGGCTCCACGTTTCCCACCCTGTCTCCATGACACTCTTAATAAACTGGCTGAGTGCTCCGTGCCTCTGGCAGCCAGCTCGTCCTCCTGGAGAGCTCTTCCCTCTAGGAGCCACTCTGGGGGTGGCTTTGTCCCCCATTCCAAGGAGGAGCCGTGTCCTGAGCTCAGGTTCTGTCCCACACAGCACCTACAACCTCCCACATTCCCCCTCCTTATTCCCCCTCCTTATTCCCCCTCCTTATTCCCCCTCCTTATTCCCCCTCCTTATTCCCCCTCCTTATTCCCCCTCCTTATTCCCCCTCCTTATTCCCCCTCCTTATTCCCCCTCCTTATTCCCCCTCCTTATTCCCCCTCCTTATTCCCCCTCCTTATTCNCCCCCTTCCACATTCCCCCTTCCACATTCCCCCTTCCAAATTCCCCCTTCCACATTCCCCCTTCATATTCCCCCTCCCTATTCCCCCTCCATATTCCCCCTCACATATTCTAGGAACTCCATTCTGAAGCTCAGAATTCCTGAAAAAATTAAACTTCGTCATCATTTTGGAAATCAACAACTGTAATATTTGCTGTTGAATCCATGCAGTGCTTTCCATTGCTGGAGAAGCAGCGGGTTTGTGACCAGAATATTTGAAATCCTTAAAAACATGGATGGAATTCCATGGTATTTCCAGCCTAGATGCTGGGAGGTGAGGACTCTGTAGGACAATTTCCCAGGTGGATGTGTGGAGCAGCCCCCCAGGAGATGCTGAGCCCCCTCCACACCTGGGGAGGACCCAAGTGCCTCCCAAGATTCATGTGTAATTTTATCCTGTTTTTTCCTTCACATGTGGGATCTCATCCCTCTTTTATCCTGCATCACAGGATAAAAGCACATCCTGCTTGCCTTTAAATAGCCAAATCCTTGTGGTGATATTTGCCTCACACAGGCTGTGACTCCTAGGCTGAGAGTGGTTCTCCCTCTTGGAGTCCAAGGGGATGTGATGGGAACAGGTTTGTGGTGGTTCTGTGCTTAATTCCAGAGGGATTTTAGGTGGGATAAAGGGTTCAGGGCTCTGTGCTTAATTCCAGAGGGATTTTTGAAGGGATGAAGGGTTCATAGCTCTGTGTTTAATCCCAGAGGGATGTTTGGTGGGATGAAGGGCTCAGGGCTCTGTGCTGAATCCCAGAGGGATGTTTGGTGGGATGAAGGGCTCAGGGCTCTGTGCTGAATCCCAGAGGGATGTTTGGTGGGATGAAGGGCTCAGGGCTCTGTGCTGAATCCCAGAGGGATGTTTGGTGGGATGAAGGGCTCAGGGCTCTGTGCTGAATCCCAGAGGGATGTTTGGTGGGATGAAGGGCTCAGGGCTCTGTGCTGAATCCCAGAGGGATGTTTGGTGGGATGAAGGGCTCAGGGCTCTGTGCTGAATCCCAGAGGGATGTTTGGTGGGATGAAGGGCTCAGGGCTCTGTGCTGAATCCCAGAGGGATGTTTGGTGGGATGAAGGGCTCAGGGCTCTGTGCTGAATCCCAGAGGGATGTTTGGTGGGATGAAGGGCTCAGGGCTCTGTGCTGAATCCCAGAGGGATGTTTGGTGGGATGAAGGGCTCAGGGCTCTGTGCTGAATCCCAGAGGGATGTTTGGTGGGATGAAGGGCTCAGGGCTCTGTGCTGAATCCCAGAGGGATGTTTGGTGGGATGAAGGGCTCAGGGCTCTGTGCTGAATCCCAGAGGGATGTTTGGTGGGATGAAGGGCTCAGGGCTCTGTGCTGAATCCCAGAGGGATGTTTGGTGGGATGAAGGGCTCAGGGCTCTGTGCTGAATCCCAGAGGGATGTTTGGTGGGATGAAGGGCTCAGGGCTCTGTGCTGAATCCCAGAGGGATGTTTGGTGGGATGAAGGGCTCAGGGCTCTGTGCTGAATCCCAGAGGGATGTTTGGTGGGATGAAGGGCTCAGGGCTCTGTGCTGAATCCCAGAGGGATGTTTGGTGGGATGAAGGGCTCAGGGCTCTGTGCTGAATCCCAGAGGGATGTTTGGTGGGATGAAGGGCTCAGGGCTCTGTGCTGAATCCCAGAGGGATGTTTGGTGGGATGAAGGGCTCAGGGCTCTGTGCTGAATCCCAGAGGGATGTTTGGTGGGATGAAGGGCTCAGGGCTCTGTGCTGAATCCCAGAGGGATTTTTGGTGGGATGAAGGGCTCTCCCAGCCATTCCAGCAGGATTTGTGTGCAGAAGAGTGCTGGTTCTCAGGGCTTGCAAAGGTTAAACTTCAGCAGCTTCCCAGATGCCAGGTGGAGCTTGCAGGAGCTGATGCTGCCTATTGATCCCTTCCCTGCCAGCTCTCCCTGCCTCTGGCCTCCCTGCACGGCTCTGCTGCTCCAGGAAAGCTCCATCTCGATCCGGGGCTGAGATGAGATCCTGGGATTTGATAAAGATAATTGATGGTTCACAGGGAATTGGAAAGCAGCAGCTCCACCTGGAGATGTGCCCTTTGTTTTCCCGGCTTTAAACCCCACGGCCACGGGCCAAACACGAGGGATTAAGCACAAAAGGCAATTTTTATCCCCAAGTAAACCACTGGGATTAATAATTACAATTATAATTAATTTATAACAATATTAAAAGGATTAGGCAACAGGATTAAGGTATCGCTCAGCACAAGCTGTTTGCTCAATTAAATGCTGAAATAATATTAAATTCCAAGCAAATTGTTAATATTTTGTTTAAGATTCCTAATTATCAACACACAGTTAAAAGTCCTCCACTTACAGGTGCAGTAACACAAGAAAATATTGATATTTTCCTATTGTATCGAAAAATAAACACTAAAATGTTATGATCAGACTGGAGAGAGATTGCAGGTAACTGGATTTTAGGATACCTGATTGTTGATTTTGGGATGATGGAAAATATTAATATCTAGAAGTTCCTTAACAACTTTGATGATTTAATGCCATTATTTATTAATTCTGATTGTGATAATCCAGAGTTCACTCACATTTTGAGGGGGGCTTTGCCTCGTGGTGCCCAGGATCTGTTTCTGTCATTGGCTGGACCTGGAGCCCAGGAATTTGGGATCTCTGGGATTATTTAAGGCTCTGTGAGGTAAATTCTTGCTGGGTACCAGAGTCTGGCCCAAAACCCCCCAGTTAATTCTTCACTACAGGATATTTAATTATCTTCTTTTCCTTTAGGAATGTATTTGGGTCCATAAGGAAAGACTTTGAAATATTCCATTTTTATTGATTAAGTCTTGAGATTCATCATAAATATTTAGAGCTGCATTTCAGAAATACTTGTAATTTTTGTACCTAAAACCTGGGTCATTTGCACCACAAGATTAAAGAGAAACACGAGTTATTTTGGGTTTATTTCAAAGCAAAAACTGCTTTTAAGCCTGGGCTGGAATCAATAATGTTTGGTCCTGGGTCCTTCCAGAATTAAAATCCCAGCAATCCGAGCATTAATTGGATTGTGCAGGGCTGATTTTCTTTCAGTCCTGGATGCCTTGGCAAAGTTTGATTTATATGGAAGGCAGAGAAGGATTTAATATTCCATTTGGAACTAACTGGGGCTTGGCTTAATTAATTAAAAGATGTAAAAGGTGCTGTTCTGAAATGCAGTGTTGGGAAGTGTTTAGCCTGCAATCCACACCTGCATTTCCAAGTTCAGGTGAGGCAGGAAAAGTTGTCACTGGAAACCCTCATCCCTACATTTCAGAAAAGAGATAATAACTGAGTATAACCCTAACTAAATACATATATAAATATATATAGTCCTTTTCTAAACATGCCCAATAACAGAGGTAAGGGATTTTTATTTATTTATTTATTTGTGAAAATAAATTATTAAAGGTGCTGCAGCTGGTGTGAGTTAATAGAGATTTCCACTGAATTGCTTCAAAAATAGAGATTTCTTTTTTAAAGCTTGGTAAGAAGATTTTTATTTACAATTATCCATCACTTGATTCTTGGCTCCTCACTCATCCAGCAAGGAGTTAGAGAGTCACCTCCTCCTTAAAATCCCAATAAAAATAGAAGTAAAATGAAAAAATAAAATCCCCTTCCTTGATGCTTTGTATCCCATGCAAAAGTTGGAGCTGATGGTTCCCTATCACTATTTTCAGGTTTCCCAGGCTGGGCACTGGAAGGGCAGTGCTGCTTTCTCAGTACAGGAATTTTTTATCCCCTTTATATAAGGAATTCCTGGAGATTGGAATGACAAATACCAACAAATAAAGGGGATACACTATTAGTGTATTAGTCTCCAGGAGGGCACATCAATGTAAAATCTGCATTTCACTGTATTTATTTATACAGAATTGTCCCAGTGTGGATTTTTTTGGTGTCACCTCTAGTGGAATATTGCAGTTCACTGCAGACTTTCCCAACTATTATTACACTTGGAATTAGGTTGTTGAAATAGCCTGAGTGTGTCCTGTGGTACAGGGGGGCAGGAGACTCCCAGGAGCATCCCCTTCCCACAGAAAACCTCGGCAGAGGGAATCTGGCAGCAGCTGCACTTGGTCATGCAGAATTAGGACATTTCCAAACAGATTTTCCCAGAATTTCCACTGTGGGTTCATACAGCTGCTCCAGAGCTGAACAGCTCCACGGGGTAACTTGGAATATTTGGAGTGAGCAGCAATGATCTGGGTTTGCTTCACTTCCTCCTGGAAAACACGAGCTGAACACCACAAAAATCCTGGCTGGAAAGGATTAGCATCAATTAGAGCAGCACTTCCTTTAAATAACAAAGCAGCTGGATTCCCTGAAGGATTTGTATTTCTTGGAACGTATTCCAGGAGTAAAAAGAGCAACAAGTGTGCTGCTCCTATTGATTTTCCACCTTTGTCTCACCAAAACATATTTTATTGACAAGTATTCCGTGCTTGTTAAGTGCTAAAGACTGGGATCAGCTAATTAATTGCCCTTCCAACTGTGGCCATCCCATTAAAGAGAGAGATTTGGGGTTCACTCACCTTTTGCATGAGGAATAAATGAATGTATTAATGGGTTCTTAATAGAACAGGCTCATTCCGGGTGCACCGTGCTGAGCAGGGCTTTTAACAACCCAGGGATGGGCAGAGGAGCGCTGATAATGGGGTTTTCCTGATGCTGATCCAGCAGGAAATGGGATTTTCCAGGAGAAACTCACATGGATTTAATACAGGCTGGGACTTTTTGATCCTTTTTGGGGAGAGGAGCTTGCTGGGGAGCACAAGGCTTCCCTGCTGTAAAAATTCCCATTCAAGACTCATTTTTGTTTATAGACCTGACAAATCCCTTTGGTTAAAAACTGGATTTGGCCAGGAATGCATTCCTGGGACAATTTAATTCCGTTTCATTGGCTGAGCTCTCTCAGGACGGGATTGTGATGGCCTGTCCTTCAGTCCTACCTGGTGAGACATTTCCATGGGGTGCTGTGGTTTTTTTTGGGGTTGCCAGGTAATGGATGTCCCACTGCTGTTCTCTGCCTCTCTTCCCAGACTATCCATGGCCATAAAGGGCCCATCACTGCCGTGGCTTTTGCCCCTGACGGCCGCTACCTGGCCACCTACTCCAACTCCGACAGCCACCTCTGCTTCTGGCAGGTGAGGACACTTCCCAGCCCAGCACCTCAGCGCGGGGATTTCATCCTTTTTGTCACCCATTAAATCGCTCCCACGGGGGGAAAAATCCCGAGGGAGACAAAGTCAAGGCTGGGTGGAGCTTGGGACGGCCCTGCCCGTGGGGTGTGGGAGGAGATGATCCTTAAAATCCCTTCCAGCCCAAACAGAAGGAGTGAAACACCCCCAGCGCCGCTCTCAGATGTGACCTCGCGCGCTGCTGATTTTTCCCTTCCGTGTCCCGTTTGGCACGGTTATGAATGCAGGAAAATCAGGGCCATTAGTCATCCTAAAAGGGTTATTACTCACCATGATTTAAATTGTGAAAATGTCAGCGGGGCTGGCGCGCTGCCGGCCCCGGATGCCGTGATTTACACCCCTGACAGGAGGAGAGCAGGAACAGGGATGCCTCGGACATTGCTCAGAATTCAGGACGTGGCAACAGCAGTAAAATATCCCAGGGCTTGCCATGGTTTCCTGAGGATGGAAATCCTAGGGGTGCCATGCCTGTGAGGGGAAAGGTTTGGAGAGTGGTATCCCCGTGGGTCAGGTGGGACAGTCTCAATTTTCAGAATTTGGAGATGGCACTGTCTGTGCTTGGCCTGTTTCCTGAAGAGTGGAAGCCAGCAGATCCCTGGAAGTGTCCCAGGCCAGGCAGGACAGGGCTTGGAGCAACCTGGGCTGGTGGAAGGTGGAGATGGACGGGTGGGACCGGACGAGCTTCCCACCCCAACCATTCCACGATCCCTCAGCGCAGCCTCTCGCTCGGCCCGGTCGCGGTTTAAGCGCCGCGATCCCGGAGCTCTGTGGATTTGTGGGGAGCCCCGGGGTGACTGAGGCTGTGTCCACAGATGAACACCTCTCTCCTGGGGAGCATCGGGATGCTGAACTCGGCGCCGCAGCTCCGCTGCGTCAAGACGTACCAGGTGCCGCCGGTGCAGCCGGCGTCCCCCGGCTCGCACAACGCGCTGCGCCTGGCGCGCCTCATCTGGACCTCCAACCGCAACGTCATCCTCATGGCCCACGACGGCAGGGAGCACCGCTTCATGGTCTAGGTGGGGCTGGGGGGTCCTGGCACTGCTGCTCCTCCGCTGTGGGCAGTGCCTGGGGGGTCCTGCCGGCTCTGAGGGGGTCCTGCTGGGAGATGAGGGGTCCTGATGGGAGATGAGGGGCTGGGCTGGGAGATGAGGGGTCCTGCTGGGAGCTGAGGGGTCCTGATGGGAGATGAGGGGATCCTGATGGGAGATGAGGGGTCCTGCTGGGAGATGAGGGGAGCCTGCCCAAGATCTGAGAGAATCCTGCCCAGGATCTGAGGGGCTCAGCCAGGATCTGAGGGACTGAGCTGGGAGATGAGGGAATCCTTCCCAGCTNGGGGAGGGGGGGCCCGGATGGGGGATGAGGGGCTGGGCGGGGAGGTGAGGGGCTGGGGTGGGAGCTGAGGGGGTCCTGCTGGGAGATGAGGGGTCCTGATGGGAGATGAGGGGTCCTGCTGGGAGATGAGGGGATCCTGCCCAAGATCTGAGAGAATCCTGCCCAGGATCTGAGGGGCTCAGCCAGGATCTGAGGGACTGAGCTGGGAGATGAGGGAATCCTTCCCAGCTCTGAGGGGCTGAGCCAGGATCTGAAGGAATCCTCCCCAGGATCTGAGGGTGTCCTGCCCAGCCCTGAGGGGCTCCTACCACCTTTCCTGGCCGGCTGGTGGCCCTGACAGCTTTTCCTTGCCTCCAGGAGGGAGAAGGCTCCGGCGCAGGGACGGCACTCGGCGCACATCCCGGCAGAGCGGGAGCAGGAGCAGGAGCAGCTCTCCCGAGCCACAGTGGCTGAGCCCAGCCCCTCCTGGCTGGATGTCATCCAAGCCCTGTTCCCTCTGGAGCCTCCCAGGAGCTCTGTTTACCACAAAGGCTCCTGTTCACACGGACGTTCTCCCGCTGACCGTGGCAGGCTGGGCGGGATGCACCCGGAGCCAGGGCCCGGGCAGGGCTGGGATTTGGGGAGGATTTCCCTGTGTGCTGATCCCAAGGGGATAAAGTCTCTGTTTGTGAGAGAATTGGAAGTGCTGCTGTGCCCAGTCTGGAAAGAAAAGTGACAGTCCACGTGTAAATACATAATTTAAAAACCTCCCTTAAATGGAACAGCAAACTTGGAAAAAAATGAGTATTTATATAGAAAGGTGGTTTTTGCCACCAGTGCAGGTATTTATTTAAATAAAGGACAAACAGGAGCCGTTTTGAATGGGAAAATGATCAAAACTATGGAAAAAGTGAGTTATTGACTGGATGTACTAAACTACATTCCTTCAGTAGGAATATTCCTGTGTGACACTCGCTGTGACTGTGTTTCCTTCTTACATATCTAATTTTGTGGAATATTTCGTGTGAGATTTGCTGGTTTCTGCTCATGGGAAAGAGAAAAAACTCTCTCAAATCCTCTTTTATTTAAATATCTGTTTGTACAGCTTTTCCTTGGCTGCAGAGCTCAGACCTGAGGCCGGCGCTACCTGTTGAGCTAAAAATGGTACTTGGAGGCCAAAAATGAAGGAATTCATTTCTCAAATGGCTCCTGGAGAGAAAATACATTTCTTTTCTTCTGCTTTGGCTCATCTGTGCAGTGCCCAGGTGGGGTTTGCAGCCCAGAAGCTCCATATCTATGTGCTGTTACAAATCAATTAAAAAGCAGGAACTTCAGACCATTAGGAATGTTGAACACAAACTGCTGGGAAGTCCCATCTTTCCCAGTGGCAATTCCCCATCCCCTTGTGCCCATGTGAGCTTTCTGTATCCTTGCTGCTGTGTTTGGCCTCGTCCCTGTCAGTGCAGAGGTGCCTGTGGCTTCCCTGGCAGCTTCCAAGGACACATGGATGAGCAGGGAGTGGTGGAATTCACTGTGTGACAGGTTCCAGTGTCTGCTGCTCCACAAATCCGCTCCCTGCCCTCTGTGGGTGAAAATTCCCAGTGTAAATATGCTTGTGGAATAAAACTGGACTGAAATGTGTTGGGTTTGCATGGGTGTCAGTGATTTCCTGCTGCTGATTTATTGCCCAGTCACCAGAATCCATCACTCTTGAACTTCTCCCTTTTCCTTTGGAATGAGAGCAGAACCCTGGAATGGCTTGGATTGGAAGGATTTAAGGATCACCTCACTCCCTGCCATGGGCAGGGACACTTTCCACTGTCCCAGGTTGCTCCAACCCCTGTCCAGCCTGGCCTTGGGCACTTCCAGAGATCCAGGGGCAGCCACAGCTTCTCTGTGCCAGGGCCTCTCCACCCTCACAGCCAGGAATTCCTTCCCAATATCCCAGGAAGCAGGAAAGCAGCCTTTGCTTCTGTCAAGGCTGTTCCCAGCTTTTAGAAAACTTCACCAGCCTTACTACTTTTGTCTGAATTTAAAAAAAAAAAAAAAAAAAATCAGGAAAAATCTGGATCAGAGGCTGGGGTGTGATAAATTGACACTGGATCCAGCGGTTGCCTGGAGCGCGCTTTGAAGCAGGAGAGGCTCCTGGGGAGCTTCCCCCTCTCTCTCTGATGTCTGAAAATTAAAAATTAATCCTCTATGAAAAATTAAAAGGTGAAACTTTCTGCTCTTTCAGCAGCAGAGCTTTTGGAATGCTGATGTGGGGCTTGGAGTGGAGGCTGAGTGACATCTCCGGGAACATCACCGTGGGCTGGTGCATCCTAATATCGGATTTTAATTGATTTTTGTAAATTGGAAACCTGTTTGCAAAGGACTTGAGTCGCTTAGAAAGGGGTAAATATTTATTTATTGATGTAAATAACCTTAAACAGGCATTTACTCACTCCCACGGAGCTACTCACAGTTTACAACACAGTGCAAGTAAACTGATGCTTTCAGCATGGAAGTGATGCTGCAATCTGCACGACTTGCAAGGTTAAATTTGGGGTGTTTTTATAAAGCAATGGATTCAGGTAGAAAATGGTTTAAAATCCACTTTATTCCAGGAACAAACACACTGAAGGTGCTGCCAATGGCCCGAGGGAGGAGAAGGGAGCAGGGTGGGGAGCAGGATGATCCCAGGGGAGCCTCCTGGGGTGTTTGTCCAGCACAGTCTGTTTTCCCACACAGAGACTGAGGGAAATTCTTTTGGGGAGTGGAAAACACCCCACACCTTCCCTGTGTGGGGCAGAGCAGCAGAATTGGTGTCTCTCCCACCAAAGAGTGGTCTGCTCCCACTTCCCACCAGACTGGGATGGGACATGGAAGGGAACATGGGCTGATGGATTTTTGCTGAACATGGAAAAGGGGGAACAAACACCCCTAAAAAATCCAGAGTTCAGGCCTGGATTCCCAAGATGGAATGGGGAATGCCAGGAAACACAGTGCACACACACATCCCTGTCTTCCTGAGGACAACAGAGCAGCCTGTGCTCCAGAGGTGGGGATGCCTGCAAGCAGTGGGAACAAATCCAGAGCCCAGATGCAATCTGTGAAATGCTGGGGTGGGAAATGGATGCAGGGACTCAGCCAAGCCGAAAGCAGCCCTGTCCCACCCCAGGGATGCTCAGGGAAGCCGTGGGGAGCAGAGAGATGAGTTCCCATCAAGTGCATTGGCTTGGAAAATGGGGAAGCTTTGGGGTCAGGCACACACGGTCCCGGGGGAGGCTTTGCCATGGGAAATGGGAAGAGCTGCAGCCGCTGCTGCTGTGATTGCTCCTTTCAGGGTCAATTTTCTGCACTTTTCAGCTTTCCAGAGCCATCCACCTGCTCCTGGAGCCCTGGCTGTGGGGGAGCTGGCAGAATCCTGCAGGCCTGGAGTGCTGTGGGTTGGAAAGGACCTCAGAGCTCAGCCAGTTCCATCCCTGCCATGGGCAGGGACACAGCACGGGATTCCTAAAGGAATCCTGCCACACACACAGGGATTGGGAAGCAGCATAAGTGAGATTTGTGGACTCAGAAGCCCACACTGCCCATTAGGGACAGCTTGTTCATTCCCTCTGCAGCTGCTGGGAATTCTTTGCTGTGGGAAGGAGAGAGAGCTCCAGCTCCAGACCTGCCTGTGCCACCTCCTGCACATCCTCCCCATCCCCTGTGCAGGGGGCTGGAAATGGGTGGTTTTTAGGGTCTTTCCAAGCCAAACCACCCTGTGATTCCATGGAATTCCATGCAGGGACTGAGCAGGATGCAGGTCACCTCCTTCCATGAGGGATTTTGGGCCCACCTGGTGAGGCAGCCAGCAGCAAAGCTTCCCTGGGCAGGAACAAACCACTGTCCCTCTGTGCTGTCCCGTGGGATGCAGCAGGTCCTGGATTCCAGGCCAGAGGTCTGAGGGATTAAAAGAGATTTAAAATATTCTTCTCCTAAACTGGAGGTTTGAATAATTAATTGCTCCCTAAACGTGAAATTTGGAAATGATCACCCTCCATCTACACCAGATTCCTTCTCCTGCTTTCCTTGGTTGTCTCTGCAGGAAAAATCACACATGGAGGGTAACAAATATTCCTTTTTTTTTTTTTTTTTAATAAAACACTACATTATTCAGAACAGGGACCAGCTCTATTCCTAGCTGTGCTTATTTGGTTCTCCAGGTAAATCAATATCTGAAGTTAAGAATTCCTGCAAATTCCACCCAAACTGCTTGGAGCATCCACAGCCAAAGTGCCTGAGAGGGACAAGGGAGGGAAAAGGAGTCTGGGGACACAGAGCACGGCCGGTCTGGAATGCTGAGCCCTGCTGGGAAGGGAGAGATGCAGGCAGGGAGGTGGAGCCGGGCAGGAGGAGGGAATCGGCCAGGGCCAGGATCCAGGGAAAGCAGAGGAGCTGGGAAACCCCAGGAGCCCCCCCAGCTTCTCCTCGGAGCATCTTGTCCAAGCCCGCTAAGGATTTAAACACCCGTTGAAATTAATCTGCTGGATAAAACCTTTTCTTCATGGTCTTCATTAATCACCCGTCCTTCCCGTAGTTCCTCGCAGGAAAATAGATTTTTAAACCTGTCAGCTGCGGTTTTGTGGGATTCATTGCGTGCCTGTTCTGCGCTGCCGGGGAGGAGGGAGACAATGAACCGAGGGCTTCAAACTCCGAGTGCTCATGGCCCAGCCCGGAGCTGGGAATTGTGTGAGCCCTGGAGGGGCTGGGAGTGTTCACTCGAGATTTTGGGCTGGGGATTTTAGGTTTCCCGGCGAGCCAGGGGATGGACAGGGCTCCAAATCCCTCCCGAGGCACCGTGCTGTCCCGATGGATTTGGGAAGGGGAGGGAGGCACGGCACAGCTCGCCGAGCACACAGAGGGAAGGTTTGCACCCCAAAACGCCCCAACCGTGTCCCTGGAACCCCGGCGGGGATGGGATGGCTCAGGATGCGCTGCCCACCCAGCCCCAGCCCGCGGGGGCATCAATTATGGATGGATGCGGAAACGCAGGAGCCCGGCGAGGAAAAACTTCCAGGAAAAGCAGCCCTGGAGCCCCGGGAGAGCGGGGCTGGGGAGGGAGGCTGTGGCTCCCCGATGAAGAGGAGCAATTAGCGCTGGTGCCGGGAAGGGCGGCCGCTCTGCCGGGACGGGATCCAACCCTCCCGGAGCTGCTGGGGACGTGCTGGGGACCCGAGGGCATCCAGGGGGAGCGGGTGGGTCCGGGGGATGCGGAGGGATGGAGAGGGATGGAGAGGGATGCAGAGGGATGGAGAGGGATGGAGAGGGATGGAGAGGGATGCAGAGGGATGCAGAGGGATGCAGAGGGATGCAGAGGGATGGGGAGGGATGGGGAGGGAGGGAGAGGGG
>VZRZ01007448.1:13805-36141 GCA_013398175.1 Climacteris rufus | reverse complement strand
GGGATGGAGAGAGATGGAGAGGGATGGAGAGGGATGGAGAGGGATGGAGAGGGATGGAGAGGGATGGAGAGGGATGCAGAGGCAGCAGGGCCGTGCTCTGCCCCTTCCCCTCTCCCAGCCCCAGGCTGCGCTGTTTTCTCCGTGTTTAAAAATGAACCGAGGGCTAAAATGAAGATTTGTTCCTTTTCAGCCCTCACAGGAAGAGGGGAGAATAAGGAGGAGCCCCAAGGGATCTGCCCCAGGGCGAAATGAGTGTGTGGGGTGCAGGGCAGCTCACGGTTCCCAGCAGAGGAATTGTGGAATACTCAGGAAAGCCCGCGTTTGCAGGATTTGGGGATCACCCCTGGGGACCTGGCAGAGGGCAGCTGGTGTGGGGAGCAGCTCCCAGAGTGCCCTAGAACAGGTTTAGTTGGGATATTGGGAAGAAATTCGTCCCTGTGAGGGTGGGGAGCCCTGGCACAGGTTGCCCAGAGAAGCTGTGGCTGTCTCAGCCCTGGAAGTGCCCAAGGCCAGGTTGGACAGGGCTTGGAGCAACCTGGGATGGTGGAAGGGACCTGGATGAGCTTTCCAACCCAAAGCAGCCTGGAATTGTCTGAGTTTGAGCACAGCCCACAGCCTGGCAGAACCTCAGCACACGGGGAAGGCTCCAGGAGAGACGTGGCTGATCACTGCGCTCCTTTCCATGGGGAGAAATCCATAGGCTGGTGACATTTCTAGGACATGCTATTTTTGCCTCGTGAGGGGGCTGGAAAAATCAGAGTGGCTTTCAAGCAACGAAAGCACCTTATTTAAGCTGAGAAAATTGTTCTCGCTGATTAACCTCCAGCTTTTCCGCAGTGACATAATCCCACAGGATCGAAGGGGAAAAGGAAGGTTTGGTGGGGATGGTGGGGTATGCAGTGGTGGAGGGCCCAGGGTGAGGTGTTGGGATGCTGGAAATGGTTTCCCTGAGAAATAATCCCCCAAAAGTGGGGGTCAGAGGCCGCTCATGAACAAAAAGCAGCAGGGCAGCACAGCTTGAGAGTTACAGAAAATTCCCTGAGGGAAAACAACCACGGATTTAGGTGGGCAGAGGGGCAAAAAGGCAGCAAATAAATTCCCCCAAACTCCTCGTACTTCATTTGCTCCAGAGTCTGTAAAATTTCTCCTGTGCATCAATTTTTTAAAGCAGGAAATTCCATGAAATTGATGACAGTTCTGGGAAGTGAAAACGGGGAAATCTCCGGGGGTGTGGATCTGGCAGGGGGGAGCTGAGCTCCTCCAGCCTAGACACACACCAAGTGAGCGTGGAGAGGCTCCCAGGCTTTCTCTGCCTCTCTTTTTTGCCTTTTTTTCTCCGTGGGGATAACAATAACAGTGTCAAGGACACCATTCAAGCCGATGCCTGGAGAGCTATTCAGTCCAGGCCTATTTACGGCCATTATAAAATGCCTGTGGATAGTTCAACGACCGATTTTCAAGAGTCTTTCTCTACCTTTTGAAGGCTCAGGAAAATCTATCAAACTGCAGAAATTAAGCTATTTTTCTTCGGGGGAAGAGAAACAGAGTAGGGAGCTTCTCGCATTAAAATGCTGCAGCAGATTCCCCATGAATGAAAAATTGCCCGGCATAATAATGAGCAGGGAGATGGATTTGGAAACAGCTTAAACCCCCTCTCCAGGCTCTGGGGCAGCAGTGCTGGGGATTTGGAGGTGAAAGATGCAGCTTCTGCTGGTGCTGCTGCTCCTGCATCCATCCAGGGCTGTGGGAGCCAGGGATGCAGGAGATGCTGCTCGGAGCATCCCAACACATCCAGGGCTGCCCTTCCCATGGCACGGAGAGGGAGGGTGGAGAATGAAGCTGTGGAGGTCTGGGGGTCAGTGCTGCAGACATCCCTGGCTCAGGATGTGGAGGAGCAGGATGTGTCCCTCAGGAGCAGGATGTGTCCCGCAGGAGCAGGATGTGTCCCTCAGGAGCAGGATGTGTCCCGCAGGAGCAGGATGTGTCCCTCAGGAGCAGGATGTGTCCCGCAGGAGCAGGATGTGTCCCTCAGGAGCAGGATGTGTCCCGCAGGAGCAGGATGTGTCCCTCAGGAGCAGGATGTGTCCCGCAGGAGCAGGATGTGTCCCTCAGGAGCAGGATGTGTCCCGCAGGAGCAGGATGTGTCCCTCAGGAGCAGGATGTGTCCCGCAGGAGCAGGATGTGTCCCTCAGGAGCAGGATGTGTCCCGCAGGAGCAGGATGTGTCCCTCAGGAGCAGGATGTGTCCCGCAGGAGCAGGATGTGTCCCTCAGGAGCAGGATGTGTCCCGCAGGAGCAGGATGTGTCCCTCAGGAGCAGGATGTGTCCCGCAGGAGCAGGATGTGTCCCTCAGGAGCAGGATGTGTCCCGCAGGAGCAGGATGTGTCCCTCAGGAGCAGGATGTGTCCCGCAGGAGCAGGATGTGTCCCTCAGGAGCAGGATGTGTCCCGCAGGAGCAGGATGTGTCCCTCAGGAGCAGGATGTGTCCCGCAGGAGCAGGATGTGTCCCTCAGGAGCAGGATGTGTCCCGCAGGAGCAGGATGTGTCCCTCAGGAGCAGGATGTGTCCCGCAGGAGCAGGATGTGTCCCTCAGGAGCAGGATGTGTCCCGCAGGAGCAGGATGTGTCCCTCAGGAGCATCCCCGGCTCAGGATGTGCCCAGCCTGGAGAGCATCCACAGGCAGAGGGATGCTGTCCCAGTCACACATTCCCAAAGCTCCAAAACGCACCCAGGGTGGAGCACACCCTCTCTGCCACCCTCCCTTCCTCCGACCTGCATCCCTGGAGAACAGCAGGAGCACTTGGCCTTGGGAAACGCGGCCTCCCCATTGCTCACACGGCAAAAGCAGGCGGAGTGCTGAACAACCAGCTCAGCCCCAAACGGGCTCCCGGCACCATTCGGGTATCAAAGCCTTGCCCTCCCGCCATCCCAAAGCCAGAAACGGAGCCCTTTGGCTCTTCCCAAGCCTCCAGTCACATTTAATTGAGTGGCAAGGACATTTATTTCTCCCGTAAAAGATGCCAACTCCCTCCTGCGTGTAACCACAGCAAGCAGCATCTCCCCATCCTCCGGCGAGGGGAGAAAAACCATCCAGGGCCGTGTCCTTGCCTGGGGGAACAGGATGTGCTCCTGCAGCTCCTCCCTGTTCCCTGGGAGGGAGGCAGAATGTCCCTCCTGAGCCTCCTTTTCTGTTTTGCCCCGTCTTTCTGGAGCCGAGGGGCTGCAGGAGATGCTGGGGCTGCCCCGGTGCTGCTTTTCCCTTTTTTTGTGCTCTCCGAGCCGGGAGCGATCGATTGTGTCTCGTCCAAGCCCCCCGTCTGTACAATGGGAATATGAATTAATAATGCCGTGTGGATGAAGGGGATTTGGAGCCGCCACGTGCTCTTTGGGTAAAATCCTTTCCTTTAAACAGCCTGCGCCGCTCCTGCCTTTCCTTTTCTGCTGCCGAGGCTTTTGCTTCCCGTTAGAGCAGGAACCGTGTCCAAGGCATTCCCGGGGGACGAGAGCCGGGATGGTGAATTTCCAGCGGACACGATGCTCCAGAACCCCGCGCTGCAGTGCAGGGGCTCGGTTTGCCCTCTGGCAAGCGGGGATTTGGGGATTTGCACCAGAGCTGGGAAGGGGAAAGCCAGCTGGCTGTGCTGGGATGCTCCTGGGTGCCCAGATATTGCCAGGAGAGGTGCTTGGGGCACAAACCCCACACAGCCCGGGAGATGCTGGGATGCTCCTGGGTGCCCAGATATTGCCAGGAGCGGTGTTTGGGGCACAAACTCCCAGCCTGGGAGATGCTGAGATGCTCCTGGGTGCCCAGATATTGTATTGCCGGGAGCGGTGCTTGGGACACACAGCACAAATCTCCCCAGCCCGGGAGATGCTGGGATGCTCCTGAGTGCCCAGATATTGCCAGGAGCGGTGCTTGGGGCACAAACCCCCAGCTCGGGAGATGCTGGGATGCTCCTGAGTGCCCAGATATTGCCAGGAGCGGTGCTTGGGGCACAAACCCCCAGCTCGGGAGATGCTGGGATGCTCCTGAGTGCCCAGATATTGCCAGGAGCGGTGCTTGGGGCACAAACCCCCAGCTCGGGAGATGCTGGGATGCTCCTGAGTGCCCAGATATTGCCAGGAGCGGTGCTTGGGGCACAAACCCCCAGCTCGGGAGATGCTGGGATGCTCCTGAGTGCCCAGATATTGCCAGGAGCGGTGCTTGGGGCACAAACCCCCAGCTCGGGAGATGCTGGGATGCTCCTGAGTGCCCAGATATTGCCAGGAGCGGTGCTTGGGGCACAAACCCCCAGCTCGGGAGATGCTGGGATGCTCCTGAGTGCCCAGATATTGCCAGGAGCGGTGCTTGGGGCACAAACCCCCAGCTCGGGAGATGCTGGGATGCTCCTGAGTGCCCAGATATTGCCAGGAGCGGTGCTTGGGGCACAAACCCCCAGCTCGGGAGATGCTGGGATGCTCCTGAGTGCCCAGATATTGCCAGGAGCGGTGCTTGGGGCACAAACCCCCAGCTCGGGAGATGCTGGGATGCTCCTGAGTGCCCAGATATTGCCAGGAGCGGTGCTTGGGGCACAAACCCCCAGCTCGGGAGATGCTGGGATGCTCCTGAGTGCCCAGATATTGCCGGGAGCGGTGCCTGGGGCACAGCACCTCCGGAGCGGGATGCAGAGCCCACACGGAGCTTTCTCTGCCCCATTTTAGGCTCAGGTGCGGCTCTGGCGTTCCGGGGGATCCCCCCGAGCCCCCCGAGCCCCCCGAGCCCCGGGCGGGCAGCAGCTGCCGCCTCCCGTGGGAACGGCCCCGGCGCTGCCGCACTTTGTTCTCGGTGAAAAGCGGGAGCTGCAGCCGCTCTTTGTGCCCGCCCATTTCAATCTGACCCTTTCCAGCGCCAAAAAATCGATATTCCCGCCGAGAAGCAGTGGGTGCTGCTTTTTTTATTTTTTAATTTTTTTTATTTTTTTTTTGCAAGGCCTGTTTACAGCGGAGCGCTCCTCCGGGCAGATGTTATCTGGCGGACTTCGCCAAATTTTACAAAGCATTTTCTGAGCACATAATGACGGTATTATCTTTGTCCACCTGCTGAGAGGAGCGGTGGGCTCACAATAAATATCGGCTTCCGAGACGGGCGAGGCCGAGTCCGTCTTATCTGTCCAGATGGGGGGAAAAAAAGGCCTTAATTTACATGGCAGAAAGCACTGGGGTGTGACAAAGGTCATGGGCTGACACTGTACCCTCCACCGGGATGAAAAATATGTGAGTGGAGACTGCATTGTTTGAAGGGGAGACGGTCCCTCCCAGCGGCTCCTGGCCCCTCCTCTGCTCTGCCACCCCGAGCTGTGGCATTCCCTGACCAGGAAAAACCAGGGATGTGCCCCTCAGGAGCAGGATGTGTCCCTCAGGAGCATCCCTGGTTCAGGATGTGTCCCTCAGGAGCATCCCTGGTTCAGGATGTGCCCCTCAGGAGCATCCCTGGCTCAGGATGTGTCCCTCAGGAGCATCCCCGGCTCAGGATGTGTCCCTCAGGAGCAGGATGTGTCCCTCAGGAGCATCCCTGGCTCAGGATTTGTCCCTCAGGAGCATCCCTGGCTCAGGATGTGCCCCCAGAGCTGCCCAGCCTGGCTGCTTGGGTGGGTGGCATCCAAAGGCAATCCCACTGCCCATATTCCTGCCGGGAACATCCCTGTCAGGGAGAATCCCTGCTCCTCCTCACGATGGGAGCCTTCAGCACCTTTCTGTGCCCCAATCCCGGGTGTTTTGGGGCTCGGAGCCCCTTGGATCAGCAGCACATCCCGGGGGGAAGCACTGGATCTGGCCAGCATCCCTCCAGCGTTCCCAGCCCTCTCTCTCACTGCTCCGCTGGATTTCTCAGCACACGCCGTGCTCACACAGCCCCTGTCCCCTGAGGAAACACCTCCACACGTCAGTCACGGTGAAAATGGGAACAGATCCACGTTTTTGGGTGCCAGGAGCCACCTCCCATGGAATCGTGGGACCCTGCTGCTCCTGCCTGGGCTGCTCCCTCCTTTTCCGCCATTTCCAGGAAATTGTTCTGCGTTTTACCTAATACCCCACAATTAGCGAGTTAATGAGCTAATGAGGGAGTTCCAGCCAGCTTCCCTCTCATCTGAGGCCCCGCAGGACCCTCCCTGTTCTGCCTCTCAGCTCCAGAGCCGGCACAAGCTCCCCGGAGCATCCCGGGGGGCTGCAGCCCATTATGGAGTGACAGATCCCTGGAATTAGTCATTAAATCCAGCTATGTGGCCCTGGAATTAGCAAAGGCACGGCTGATGCTGAGGTGGGGCCTGAGAGGTCCAGAGGAGCTGAGCCAAGGCAGGGGTGGGTGCTCTGCTCCGTGGGGACGTCACTGTGGGAACTGCCCCATTAAAATGCCAAAAAGACAGAGAAAAATGAGTGGGGAGCCAGCAGGGAATAGAAAATCATTAACACAGCTCCTAATACAGTGGGAGAAATGTCGATGGGGACGCTGAGCTAATGGGTCTCCAAAATTGTATCATCCCTGAAGTTTTCAATAATGCATCACTTTTGGGTCCCGGTGTCCCTCCTGCTGTCAGTCTGTGATGTCCCAGCCCAGCACACTCACCCTTGTCCACACATCCTGCAGGCAGTGATTGAGCCAAGATTTATTTATTAGCCACGCTGTGATTGATTTCGAGGAGATTTGCTTGCTGCAGTTAATTCCAAGCAAGAACTGCCCGTGCTGGCTGCCAGGGAAGCTGGGCTGCTGCTCTGGGGACAGCAATGCCACCGAGGCAGGGACGCCCTGCTTTGTGGTTGGCATCAACCCCTGGGGCAGAAAAAGCAGTTGTTGCCACAACAATCATCTTTATTCCATCCCTGGAGGTGTTCAAATCCAGCTTGGAGCAGCCTGGGATGGTGGGAAGTGTCCCTGCCCAGGGCAGGGTGGAACTGGATGGGCTGAGGATGGAACTGGATGGCCCTTCCAACCCAAGCACTTCTGAGAGTTTGTGAGCTGCAAATTAACTAAATGAGGAGGAAATCTGAGTGGATTTGATTTTTTTCCCCCCTGGGCAGCACAGATGGTGCAGGGGGCCAAGGAACCCCCACTGGGAGCAGAATATTGTGCCAAGAGCTGCCTGCACACCCTGGCTGTGCTCCCTTCCCTGGAAAAGGGGGCAGGAAGGGACAGCAGAGGAATTGCCTCATTTCACTGCCTCCAACCCGGCCTGGAACATTCCCAGGGATGGGACAGCCTCTCTGTCCCTGCCAGAGGGATTTTCCCTGCCCAGGCTCTTGGGTTGGTCATGGCAAAGCAGGAGCAGGGCTCCCGTGGGGAAAACATCCTGGTTGAGCATTCCAGGGGCCTGGAGGCACAGGATGTGCACAGATCTGTGCCCCAGCTCGGGCTCCGTGCCCTCCGGTGCCTCCCGGGGCTGTTGCTCTATCCCGGGGTGTTAATTAATGAATTAATCGCCTCTCCCTCGTTGGCTCTTGGGGTCAGGCTCGCAGCGCCCATCACGGTGAGAGCACCCCGGGGAGCCCTTTCTTCTGCGGAGGTGAAAAATTGTACCCACAAAAAGAGTTCCCCCCGCGATCAATTGCCTCTAACAACTGTATTGATTAGCTGCAGCGACGTCTCCCATTTATTAATTATGAAGAAGATGTTCCAGTGATCCCTTAAAGTTAACTCTTGTGCTTTCCCTCAGCCCCCAAATCTGCCCACAGCAGAGTGGAGCCTCCATCCCTGCAGGGGCTGTGGATGGGGCTCAGTGCTGGGGAGTGCTTGGAATTGCTGCTTGGACTCCAAAAAACTTGGAAAGCTTTCCATGATTCCTCTGTGCCTTCCTTGTGAAGGATCCCAGCCCTGCCTTTGTGTCCCTGTGCTCTGTGCCAGCTCCTCTGCACAAGGGACAGCCAGGATGTATCCATGGTTTGTGTTCTTTGGGATCACAGGGGACACATCCCAGCCCTGGGAGCAGGAATCAGTCACACACAGGGCAGGGATGGTAGGCAGAGAATTCCCATGTCCTTTGCTGGGCAGCTTTTCCCAGCACCCTGTCCAGCTCCAGCCTGGCAAGGGGCTGCTCCCACCTCTGCTGCAGCCTCAGGAACCAACCCCAAAAAAGCCCTCAGGGGGCTCCTAAACCCCATTCCCACTGTAAATTCAAAGCAGGAGTCAAGCGAGGGCAAGGAAGCCCAGGAGCGAGCTGGAAGGAGGGGCGAGGAAGGAAAAGGAAGGTCAGAAAGAGGGTAATTAAGGAAATGCAGCAAAGAGAAATTATACAAGGGAGGATTAGAAAGGTACAATCGGCGTGGTACCCGGGGCCATAAATCACTGGGAGCGGGGAAGGAGCTGCAGAGGGAAGCTGAGGGGTGCTGCTGGGCTGATGAGGAATTTGAAATATGGCACGTTGGCAAAAAACAGGCGGCGATTCATCTTCTGTCAGCGGCCGTCCCGGGAAGGTGGCAGCTCTTCTGAGACTCCAGCTCCAGCCCTGAATTGATTTCTGAGCCTGCACTCCGCTGGAGCTGGGAGCAAATAACCTGGGCAGGGGAGAAATGAGGAAATCCAGGAGATGCCAGCGAAACAAGGGGATGGAGCAGAGCACGAGGGGTGGGGGACAGGGAGATGGGTACCCCAAACTCTGCTCACCCCAGGTCACTGCCTAAAATAAAACAAGGCTTTGGTGTGGTGGCAGAAGCCTGGTGAGTGCCCCAAACAAGGCTTTGGTGTGGTGGCAGAAGCCTGGTGAGTGCCCAAAACAAACCTTTGGTGTGGTGTCGTGGATCTGTGCAGGGTTAATAACTCAGCTCTGCAGTCCTACCCACACACACAGGCCCAGAGCAAGGTGACAATCTGTATTTTTGGCAAAGATCTGGATCTGGAAATAAAAGGGGGATACAAATCTGAGAGACACGGAGGGGTTGGTTAGGAGGGGAGTTAAAGCTGGGGATGAAAACAGGAATATGTGCTGCAATTCCAAAGGCACTCCACGGGCACAGTGTGGGCTGTGTGGGAGCCAGGAGGGCTGGGAAGGGCTGGAGATGCTGCAGTGCCAGTGGGAGGCAAATCAGGAGGCTGAGAAAAGCTCCAGAAGGATCTGCTGGCAGGAAGCAGCAACCAAAAATAGGCAGTGGCAGGAATGAAGGAGAGAGTGGGGAAAATGGAGACTGTGATCAATACCTGGAGAGCAGAAACAGAGAGGATGGGAACAGATTTGATTCCCGACCTCTGCAACCAGGGGCTGAGCTGAAAACCTCATTTCTCTTCAAGAATCATAGGCACAGTTTAAAAATACCTAAAAATAAAGCATGCAAATGAGGGCATCCACTGCAAGGTGTCCCTGTGCCTTTGGCACTCTGAGCTGCTCCCAGAGCCTGGATTGGGGTCCTGACACAGGGGAGGAGTTTCTGCCCAACCCAGCCCAGGTCAGGGCTCAGGGAATGTGCCTCTGTCTCTGTTCATCCCACAGATCATCCCACAGAGCATCCCACAGATCATCCCACAGAGCATCCCACAGATCATCCCACAGATCATCCCACAGATCATCCCACAGATCATCCCACAGAGGATCATCCCACAGATCATCCCACAGATCATCATCCCTCAAATCATCCCACAGAGCATCCCACAGATCATCCCACAGATCATCCCACAGATCATCCCACAGAGCATCCCACAGATCATCCCACAAATCATCCCACAGATCATCCCACAGAGCATCCCACAGCTCATCCCACAGATCATCCCACAGATCATCCCACAGATCATCCCATCACCTGGATCAGCCCCTCTTCCACCCAGCCTGGGATCCCACAGCCTCTCCAGGACACATTTCCCAAAAAAAGGACCCTCATTCTCCTTTGCACTTGGTTTTCCCTGAGAGCCCAGCAGCAGCTCAGCACCTCAGCCCTCCTGCTGTCCTATTTCCACCCTGGCTCCAGCTGGGACACAAGGGAGCTGAGATTTGGGATCTCCAGGGCCTCAGATTAAAACCAGGGAGTCCCAGGCTTCAGGGTCCTTCCCCTCAGCACGGGAGTCCTGCTGGAAAACAGATGGTGAGGAAAAATGATTGGAGGGGGAGATTAATAATCACACGGAGAGAAAACCAGCTCGGAGGGATCAGGGCACAGCAGAGGGGCTGAGCCATAATTTGGGGCCTTGTGGGCAAGGAGGAGGACAGATGCTTGCCTAAATTTGGGGATTAGGCTGTGGAGCCTAAAGAAGATAATAAATGCAATGATTATGGCATTAAAGTGCTGCTCCCCGTGCACAGGCAGGTTGGGCATTGAGAGCTGGGGATGGGGGGCCAGGTCAGTTTTGGGGCACCCCAGCAAAGCCATCCTCTGCTGTGAGCTGCTTTATCCCAGGGAAAATCCCTTCTTCAGGGCATCCCTGGGGCCTGGGACAAGGATCTTTTGGTCAGAGTTATGCAGGAAAGCTAAGCAAATAAATAAATAAATAAATAAATTTTTTTTAAAAGCCATTTTTTCTTCTTTTTATCTGGCTCTTGCACACTTTGGAAAAGCCAGGGGATTTTAGTGGGACAGAGGGATGTGGCTGTAGGGAGGCTCCAGTGGAGAGGCTGCCAAGGAAGGCTGTGTGGATCCAGCACCCAGAGCTGCCCCAGAGCAGGCACCGCTTTTGCTCCTGGGTTTTTTCCCTTGTTTTTGTCACCAACTTGAAGCCCAGGGCTGAGCTGAGGTGGGAACCCACCCCCGTTTAGGGCTGGTGGAGCTCCGGGAGCTCGGGAATGCCGCAGGAGGAGCATCCCCAAATTCCCGGCCGGATCTCTTGGGACGGTCCCTGGCACACGGGGAGGATCCAGCGCTGCCCTGGGCTGTTTCCCGGATAAAGGAGTTTCCCATGCAGAGGAAATGATGTCCCGAAAAGCCGAGGAGGGAGGAGGCAATTCCAGGCGCTCCTCACTTCCAAACGCGGCGTGGGAGAGCCTGGGAGGAGGAGGAGGAGGAGGAGGAAGGGAGGGAAGCGCTTTACGAGGGGAGCCTCTCCTCTCCTCTCACAAATATCTAAAAACTATTAATTTCGGGCAGAAATACATGAAAGGGAAATTGATTTCTATTTAAACGGTATGTTTTCATCCCCTTTTTTCAGAGCTCGAACATTCATCTCTGAGTACCTGTGCTAATTGATTTCAAATGCAATTCCACACAATCAGGGTGGAATAATAAATCTGGGGGCCGAGAAGGGCAAGGAGGGAGATGGGAGGAGGCAGAGCCCACGGGCACAGGAGGGGCATCCAGCATGGAAAAGGTGGGCACAATCCCATTACAGCAGCGCTTTGGGCACCAGGAAGTTTATGGATAATCCAAAGGCTCCTGCTAAATCCACAGGAACTCTTGGGGACAGAGGGATTCTCAGGGAGATGGGACACAAGCCAGGAGCAGCCCTGGGCTGGGAAGGGGCTGCTTTGGGACCTTGGAGACAGCTCAGAGCTTCCACCAGGGCAGGATGCTCCAAGCATCCTGAACATTTCCAGGGATGCAGGGAGCAGCCTGGAGCAGCAAGAGGAGGAGCAGGGAGGGCAGCAGCAAAAGCTGCAGCTTCAGCATCACCAGGGAGGGCAGAGGATTCCACTCTGGGAGCAACAGCTCTGAGAAACATCCAGCT
This sequence comes from Climacteris rufus, assembly GCA_013398175.1. Taxonomy (NCBI): domain Eukaryota; kingdom Metazoa; phylum Chordata; class Aves; order Passeriformes; family Climacteridae; genus Climacteris; species Climacteris rufus. Next base: position 24,531 of record VZRZ01007448.1, on the reverse strand, counting down.
TTTAGGTGTTTATCCTCAAATAAATAATGGAACACCATCCCCAGGGAGCTGCTGGGGGGGAAATGGGTTAATGGAAACCCTGGGGAAATGGGGTGAGGTGGAAAGGAGCTGCTCCTGCCTCAGCATGGGGCACTTGTAGGCAGATATTGCAGTGCTCCAGCCTGTTGTGGTACTCAGGGCTGGGAGCTGGGCTGGGGGGACAGAAAATAGCCGTGAAAATTACCTGGGAGCCAAAAAGACACTGCACAGCAACCAGCTGAGAGAGCCTGACGTGTTTAGCTGGTCAGGGAAAGAGGGGAAAGTGCCCTGATTGCAGAAGATGGGAACTTCTGCAGGAAAAAGGATGGAATAATGAGAAATCTTTACCCTGAGGCAGCTCCCCAGGGAAAAAGCCCCCAAATTGGAGCCATGGGGGGAGCTGTGGAAGCCCTTCCCCACCGAGACAGGCAGAAGCTCTTGGGCAGGAATAAGGAGTGAAATTCCACTGTGGATTTTCTGGGGCACTGTAGGATAAAGGCTCCATGGAAATATTCCTTTACTCCCAGCTAAGCCCAGCCCTGTCACACACCCTTGGGAAGGGGATGGGTGTGGACACTGCCCAAAGTGGAGATGATGCTGCCAACCCTCTGCTCCTTTGCTCTCTGCACTGCTGGGAGCTGGGCATTTTTGCTGGACCTTTCTGAAGCGGTTTGTGTGGATATCACCTTCTCCCAGCACCTGTAACCTTGCCAGGGAGAGGGTTAGAGCTCCAAAGCCGCCTCCAACCCGCTTGGAAGCCTCACACTGATGCAGCTGGGACCATCAGCAAAATAAACCCAGGGAAATAATGGCCAGTGGAGAGGCAGAGAGCACGGACAGGATATTGATTGGAGCAGGGTCTCTTCTGCACAGCACAGCGAGCTCGGAAGGGCTGAGCTCCAGGTAATTTCTGGCAAATAATGTGATGTACACTGCCACGTGTGGAAATCAAACTGGAGCATCTTGTCTAACAAGCCCCTGTAGCTGCAGCCACTAGCTGGTGCCTTGAGAGAGCAACAGATCAGAAATAAATCAGAATAAAATTAAAGCCAGTGAGTTTGGTGTCTGTGTGAGCCCTGCCAGGGCAGCTGAGTGGGGTGGAGGTGCAGAGGTGTGAGTTGGGCTGGGACACAGCCCCAGGGCACAGCAGCCCTGCCATCCCTGCACCAGCCTGATGAAAAGAGCTCTATTATTTCCTAATTTTTTCCTGGAGCTGCCTAATAATTCCTAATGTTTCCTGGAGCTGCCAACACTTGCTGCTGAAGGGTTTGGAGGCAGAACACACCTGGCCACAGCAGGAGGGGTGCCAGGAGCCCTGCCAGGCTGCCTCCCGCACGGCTAACAGAGAGATTCCAGCACGGGTTCAGAGGTGGGAGATTTCATCAACTGCCTCATATTTTTCAATGAACAAACGCTACTTCATCGTGGCCCTGACAGAGGGCTCGCTGCTGCTTTGCAGTAATCTATGCCTTCCTTAACACACGGCTCGGCAGCCCGGCCGCCGGCGGATGAAGGATGGAGGAGCAGGCAAAAGGTTAATAGAGCATTGGGCCTTTTTTAATTGAAAAAATGACTGAGGGAGCATGTAGCAGAGCGAGCAGTAATATTATTACAGGCTGTAAGTACTGTTGCAGAGACTTACTGTTCATGTGGGAGCAGAGTAATGAGCGCTCGCCAGCAGCAACCTGCTGCCCTGGGGAAGGGACAGCACTGCCTAAAGGTTGGTTTGCCCTGCAAAATTCCAGTGTGGCACCGTCCTGGAGGGCAGCAAGAAGTACCCTGGGTGGTAAAATTGATTCCTGCACATGATACCGGGCATCAGTGGGTGGAGGGACCCGGCTGGGCTGGGGTCTGTGGGGAGGGAGAGAGGCTGCAGGGAGCTGCCTTCCACCCAGCCCGTGTGGCACAGGGGGCAAACACCGCGCCTCTGTCCCTCTCAGGAGGTTACAGGAGTTTGTGCCAGCGTGGGTGAGGCTCTGGGCCCTTCCCTGGCACTGCTGGTGCTGCCTGCTGAGGGTCTGGCAGGGGGCTCAGCACGGAGTGTCCATGCACTGGGGCATCCCTGTGCTGAGCATTCCTGTGCTCATCCCTGTGCTGAGCATCCCTGTGCTCATCCCTGTGCTGAGAATTCCTGCCCTGGGGCATCCCTGTGCTCATCCCTGTGCTGAGCATCCCTGTGCTCATCCCTGTGCTGAGCATTCCTGTGCTCATCCCTGTGCTGAGCATCCCTGTGCTCATCCCTGTGCTGAGAATTCCTGCCCTGGGGCATCCCTGTGCTCATCCCTGTGCTCATCCCTGTGCTGAGCATCCCTGTGCTCATCCCTGTGCTGAGCATTCCTGTGCTCATCCCTGTGCTGAGCATCCCTGTGCTCATCCCTGTGCTGAGAATTCCTGCCCTGGGGCATCCCTGTGCTCATCCCTGTGCTCATCCCTGTGCTGAGCATCCCTGTGCTCATCCCTGTGCTGAGCATTCCTGTGCTCATCCCTGTGCTGAGCATCCCTGTGCTCATCCCTGTGCTGAGAATTCCTGCCCTGGGGCATCCCTGTGCTCATCCCTGTGCTCATCCCTGTGCTGAGCATCCCTGTGCTCATCCCTGTGCTGAGCATTCCTGTGCTCATCCCTGTGCTGAGCATCCCTGTGCTCATCCCTGTGCTGAGAATTCCTGCCCTGGGGCATCCCTGTGCTCATCCCTGTGCTCATCCCTGTGCTCATCCCTGCACTGGGACATCCCTGTGCTCATCCCTGTGCTCATCCCTCTGCTGAGCATCCCTGTGCTCATCCCTGTGCTCATCCCTGTGCTCATCCCTGTGCTCATCCCTGTGCTGAGCATCCCTGTGCTCATCCCTGTGCTCATCCCTGTGCTCATCCCTGCCCTGGGACATCCCTGTGCTCATCCCTGTGCTCATCCCTGCACCGGACCATCCCTGTGCTCCCAGCTTGGCTGTCCTGGCTGGAATTCCCAACCCAGACCTGCTGCTCCACCCGGGCATCCCGGGGAGGAGGTGGGGAACAGGGATGGGAGATCCCACGAAGACAGAGAGGAAAAGAGGGAGGAAAACCTCCTGGAGAAGGCGGCAGACAAGGAAAAGCGGCATTTCAGGGTGACGGGAAGGTCGTTCCGGCAGGAGGAGGTTCTGGAGCCGCGGTGCTGCCGGTGGGACCGGGGGATGAGGAAAGGGCTCCGGGAATCGGGGCTGGCGGCCAGCAGGGCTCTTCACCGGGCGCTGGAGGCTCCGGGATTGATGCTCCGGACCAGCCGCTCCATCTGTCATCTGTGAAAAGCCTCATTTACAGAAGGGCTCCGTCAGGAGAGGCAATCAGCCTGCAAGCGGGAATTTACAGCCCTGGGGCCGGGAGAGCTCATCCCTCCCTCCTGCAGGAGCAGCAGGAGCAGCACAGGCAGCCTGCCCGGCCCTGGGGATGGGTGTTTGCTCCCCTGACCCCTGCATCCTCCTCACAGAGCTCCAGAGAGCGAAAATGGGGATGGGGACAGCCAGATGTGGCACAGCTGGAACTCCTCTAGGTGTTCCACCATCTAGGAATGCCCTGGGTCCAGTGGGAAAAGGGAATTCTCAGGGCAAAAGGCAAGGGAAAGGGAGGGAGGTGTTGCCTCACCCTGATGCCTCAGGTGTGGAAAACCATTGGAAAACCACGGAAAATTTGTCAGGGACCTTAAAACCCATCAGTGCCACCCCTGCCTTGGGCAGGGACAGCTTTCCCCAGCCCAGCTCGCTCCAGGGCTCTCATCCCTTCCAGGATGGAGAGGGAAGGAAGTGAGGGCTGCATCGCTCCCATCATCATTTGTGCTGCATTTTTCTCCCCCGTGGAGGATGAGCTCCGGTTCTTCCCATCCATCTCGTTCTTTCAAGCCATCTTCATTGTGCAATTTCCCCCTGGCCCCCAAAAGAGGCGCAGATCGATGCATTTCTTTCCCATTTCAGGCGGGGAGAGGCTGAGGATGCCTTTTGCCTCTCCCAGCACGGGATTTCAGAGTGGCAGCTGGGCTGGCTGGCTGTTGATCCCTCCCTGGGAAGTGCCTCTGCCTTCACCCTGAGCCCCTGCTCACCTGCCAGAGCCAAAAACCCTCAGCTCGGGGCTCTGAGAGGCACAAAAGGAGTTTTTCCCCTTGAAAAAGGAGAGGCTGAACCAGCCAGGGCAGCAGCCTGAGAGCCCAGGCACTCTGCAGCAGCAGGGAAAGGAGCTGGGGATAAATCCCAAAAGAGGGAATGAATCCCAAAAGGGGGAATGAATCCCAAAAGGGGGCATAAATCCCAAAAGGGGGGAATAAACCACAAAAGGGGGAATCAATCCCAAAAGGGGGAATCAATCCCAAAAGGGGGGAATAAACCACAAAAGGGGGAATCAATCCCAAAAGGGGGAATCAATCCCCAAAGGGGGAATCAATCCCAAAAGGGGGAATCAATCCCAAAAGGGGATCTGCAGCACAGAAAGGAGATGGGAATAAATTCCCAAAAGGGGGAAATCAATCCCAAAGGGGGGAATAAATCCCCAAAGGGGATCTGCAGCACAGAAAGGAGCTGGGAATCAATCCCAAAAGGGGGGAATAGATTCCAAAAGGGTATCTGCAGCACAGAAAGGAGCTGGGAGTCAATCCCAAAAGGGGGAATCAATCCCAAAAGGTGGGAATCAATCCCAAAAGGTGGGAATCAATCCCAAAAGGTGGGAATCAATCCCCCAAGGGGATCTGCAGTGAGTTGTGTGCAGGTTTGTGGCCCGAGGATGGCACTGGGGGATGTGGCACTCAGAGGAAAAATGGAATTTAAACACCCAGCCTGCAGCACTGCAGCGTGCCACTAAATCCAGATGTGCCCCACGCCACATCTGACAACAAATGTGATTTTAGGAGCCGTGCAGGAGGGGCTGGATGACATTTGTGTCAGGGAGGGAGAGGCTGAGATGCTCCAGGAGCCTCCCGTGCTGCCTCTCTGTGGGAACAGTGCTGGACAAACATTGCTGGACAAGTTGGATTCAAACCTGGGCTGCTGCTCCCCCCTGATCCATGGATCCAAAAGGAACCATGCCAAACCTCTGGAGTTATTGTGGCTCTCAGGACAATGGGAAGAGCAAAGACAAATACACACCTTTGCCTGGGTTATTGCTTTAAGCCTTTTATTATCATTATTATGGGTGATTAAAAATCCCATTAATCAGATGCTAACCAGATTAAGGCCTATGAATTAATTTTCTGGAAATAACTAAGACAAACATTCTGTGCAGAGCTCATTTAATGAAATAGAAGCTGTTTATCTGCAAAATTAGGGCTTGAGCATAGCTGAGCTCGGGCTGGAAAAATCCAGTGCCGTGTGGGCTCAGGCTGGAGCCAGCACCGATTTTTTACCCATTTTAAGTAAAAGAAAAATCTTGCTGTAAGTAATTTATGATGCATTACACAAAGAGCTCATTAGCGAGGGCTACAAAATGAAATTACAGTCAGTTAGGAAATAATTCCCTGATTTAGTGGGCAGGGAGGGGAGGCTGAGGGACAGAGGGTGCTGCTGACAGCAGCTCTGCTGGGGAGGGGGTTTGGTGTCACCCTGGGGGTTCCATGCCCAGGGCTGCATCCCTAAGGAAGTTTGGACCTGAATTTTGTTCTTTTGGAAGCAATTTCATCACAATGTGTCAGTTTGTTATCACAACTAATTGCTGACACTTTTTAATTAATGTGTGGCCCGGGGTTCTGCCTGCTGCTGGGTCCAGAACACCTCAGGCCTGTTCTGCAGTGGGCACCAGGAAGGATGATCTGGAAGGAGAACCCTAAAGCTGAATTAAAAATAAAGTTGAATTAAAAATAAAGTTGAATTAAAAATAATACAGCAAAAGATGAGATGAATAAGAATAAGTTATCCTCTGGTAGGTCAGGATTTTCTAGCTGGTTTATGTGCACCCCTGCACCTCCCACAGCTTCCACCCTGCAAGCAGGGGACAACTGGGAGCCCAGATCCTTGGAAAACCATTTTCTCCAGCTCACAGTTCAACAAGCTGGTTCTGATCAGCTTTGCTGCCCGTGACAATGGTACAGGAAATGAGCATTAATTGATTTGGCACCACCATCTTCCCCTTGCCATGATCCTGGAGCTGCCTTGGAGCACAAAATATTGGGGAGGTAAAAAAGTTTCCTCTCAGGTGAAATAAATAGAAAAGCCTTGCAACCGTGGCAATTTCATCCTGCAATGGTCCAGCTGCTCCTGGCATTTCTCTGCTTCCTGAGCAATGTTTTTATGTCCAAAAGGAGCTTCCCAGCCCAGCATCCAAGCCCTAAAACATCCAGGGACCTGTGGACCTTCCCTTTATAGCCTTCCCCACAAATTGCCTATGCAATCACTATTTCTTCTGTCTGTTTTAATAACAGCGTGTGTTTGTTACTGCTGTTGAAAATTCTGTGTTTGGCCTTCGCAAGTCATTTGATTAGGAAGTAGAGGGAATATTTTAGCAGCAGAGAAGGCTCTCACAATCAGTGCTAGGAGGAATAATCCAATTTTCTTGGCAAAGAAGGCCAGGGGTCCTCCTAGGAGGTCAAAGCTCCCTTAGCACAATTAGAACTTCAATTAATGGAATTGGTTGAACCTCCACCAGCACAAGCAGCGTCTTTGTGGAGCTCTGGGAGTGGAGACAGCAGCTCCAGACCCCCCTGTGGAGGATATTTATTCCAGAGATGCAACTTTTGGGCAACTCTTGGCTGAGCACCCAGAGCCAGCTCAGAGCAGGGCAGCTCGTGGTGTGCAGTGCTGCTCAGACATGCTGTCTGCAATTAATATTGCCTCCTGCTTCCTAAATTATGGATTTCTCCTTCTCAGCACCGTGTGGCTTCTGTGCAGGGTTCATTCTTTGCCATCATTCTGCCTTTAGCAGTCGTCTTGATGAAGGGGCTGAGTTCTGCTCTCCTCCCTGCCTGGCAGATCCTGATGAAATTTGGCTTTTCTGTGGGCACTTTGCTCATCCCCTGTGATCACCAGCAGGGCTGTGCTGCCCCTGGGTGTCCCAGCTCTGCTTTGGGAGCTCAGAACCAGCAGAAATTTGCAGCAAGGCTGAGTCAGTCCCCTCGTGTGGCTGCAGACAGGGCCAGGCAGGAGGTCCCCGTGCCCTGCAGCTCTCCCAGAGCCAGATGTTGTTCACTTGCACATCTGGGAGAGGAAGAGGATTTAAATGGGTGCCCCCCCAGCTGTCCCCCCTCACCCTGAGCTGCTGGCACCCAAAGGGCTGATCCCCAGCTCTTCCTCCCTGGCTCGCCTTTCCTGACAGCCCAACACCAAACAGGCCCGGGCAGCCGTGCAGGGGAGGCTCCAAGAAGTGGATGTACATGCAATATTCATGGCTGGCTTCAGAATAGTTACAGATCCATCACACTTGGCACGGGCACGGCCCTGGCTGCTCCTAATGCTGGGTTTAAGCACCTTCTGGAACCCCAGCCCTGGAGCCAGGCACGGTGCCACTGCTGCCAGGTCCCCCTCTGCCCATTCCACAGCCTCCTCCCATCTCCCTGGAAAGCCTTTTGGGACCTGGGAGTGTGGGATACCCCCTGCTGGATAAAGCACTGGGGAAACAAGGGAGCTTAATTCCCTTGCTGCAGGAGAGGTTTGTTTACCAGCTCCACACTGCAGCTCCAAACCCCATCTCATCCCCTGGGATTAATTTTGACACAATCATTCCTCAGGCTATGATAATCGCTGCATAAAAAAAATGAAGAGATTTGGGATTAGGTCGAAAGAGGAGTAATCTGCAGGAAGCTCAGCTGCATGCACACAACTCATGGCTCCCTGCTCTGCCCAGCTTTAGCCCTTGCAGTGGGATTTTTAGTGGAAAAGGCTGCTTGTCCTTGCTGAGGGCAGCTGGCACAGCCAGGCAGACACATCCCGAGGGGTCAGGGTGTGTGCCAGCCCAGGGGGGGCCAGGGCAGCACTGGGGTGAGTGGCAGTGCCAGGAATCTCTGTGCTGCCAGGAATCCTTGTGGTGTTCATCCCTGTGGTGCCATGAATCCCTGTGGTGTTTATCCCTGTGGTGCCAGGAATCCCCGTGGTGCCAGGAATCCTTATGGTGCCCTGAATCCTTGTGGTGTTCATCCCTGTGGTGCCAGAAATCCTTGTGGTGCCAGGAATCCCTGCAGTGCCATGAATCCTTGTGGTGTTCATCCCTGTGGTGCCATGAATACTTATAGTGCCCTGAATCCTTGTGGTGTTCATCCCTGTGGAGCCATGAATCCCTGAAGTGCCCTGAATCCTTGTGGTGTTCATCCCTGTGGAGCCATGAATCCCTGAACTGCCAGGAATCCTTGTGGTGTTCATCCCTGTGGTGCCATGAACCCCTGTGGTGCCAGAAATCCCTTATGGTGCCCTGAATCCTTGTGGTGTTCATCCCTGTGGTGCCAGGAATCCTTGTGGTGCCATGAATCCCTGTGGTGTTCATCCTTGTGGTGCCATGAACCCCTGTGGTGCCAGGAATCCTTGTGGTGTTCATCCCTGTGGTGCCAGGAATCCCTGCAGTGCCCTGAATTCCTGCAGTGCCATGAATCCCTGCAGTGCCAGGAATCCTTGTGGTGTTCATCCCTGTAGCATCCTGTATCCCAGTAGCATCCTTTATCCCTGCATCCCTGCAGTGCTGAATTCATCCCCGTGGTGCCCTGCATCCCTGCAGTGCTGGAGACTCATCTGGGCTCATCCCCTCTTTCTCCACTGGAGAAAAGAGCCTCTGGAATAGACTCCTCACCCTGGGATCTCTCCAGTTTCTTTGGGAAGGAGGTGAAGCAACTGGCATGGGAAAAATCTCCTGCAGCACCACAAACCAGCTGGTGGGATGCTTTTAAAATGTAATAAACTACTAAAAGAGATGATGAGCTTAAATCCTGAAGCCTTTAGTAAATTCCTGGTGGTTTAACAGTGAATAAGAACCTGGGAATTGGCAATTCCCACTCTGTATTTTCCTGAGCCCCCAGGAGCATCCTTCAGCTGCCAGCCTTGCCAGTCCTGGCTTAACCAACCCTGGTCACAACACACACCCCAATCCCTCCTCATGGACACATCAGGATTATTCCCACCGAGGTTTGGGACTGAATTCCTGCTGGGATGTGACCCTGGGATGTGCCTGGAGCTGCCAGAAGGCTGAGGGCTCCCAGGCTGAGAGAAAACCCTGCACGTTCCAGAGGCAGGAGCACAGACGTGCCCAGGCAGCGTTTTTCCAAATATAATTAAAACCAGCACATCTCTGGGAGCGCTCTGACCGCAAGCATCAGGATGCAACGCCAGGTTTTTAAAACAGAATCACGTAAGCACTTAGAAAAAGGACTCGAGCAGACTTTGGGGTACTTATGGCGAAAATAATTGTCCCAGGAAACCCGATTCAGCAGCCACCCAGGCTGAAAGCACTTAGGCACACGCGGGCAGGCGTTCAACAAAGCATTAATGACCCCGGCGCTGCATCAGCAGCAGCTCAGGGCTCCGGGCAGGAGTGACTCAGGGAAAGGGAGCTCAGGGTTCAGCCTGGATCCCTCCCGAGCCCAGCCCGGATTCCTGAGCCCCCAGGATGTCCCAGGAGTTCTCTCCTCACTCCCTTCCCTCGGGAATGCCTCTGCAGTCCAAGCAAAGCAGCATCCCGAGCTGCTCCCCGCGGCTCAGGAGGCAGAACGCTCCTGGTAATAAATTCATGGCCCTTCACACCCCAGCAGGCTGAGAAGCACCTGGTTTTAAAGAGACTTTAAAACCACTTGGAGCGTGGTGATGCAAGCCCAGACCCCCCCAAACAGCAGCTTCAAAGGAGGGAGGGAAATTGCAAAGAAAGCCTGGAAAAGGTGGATTTCAGTGGGGGCAAATCTTCAAAGCACAACTTTCCTGTGCTGTTAAAAAGACCCTGTCCCAATTCCATGAATAAGTCAAACACTGGGAACCTTTGCTAAGTGCACACCCGGGGGATTCCTGCGTGGGGCTGGGAAGGGGATCGATGCTGCTGGCTCCTTTCATGTGCTGTGGCTGTGCTTCTCCTCCGTGGGACCCCATCCCTCCTCCACTCTGCCCGCTCAGATCCTTGTTTGAAACACATTTCTGCCCTTCCTCAGCTTTTTCCAGCCTCAGCACAAACCCTGTTGGATCCATCTGATGGATATTCCCTTACAGGCACCAGGCTGCTGAGGGCTGCAGAGCCTGCCCTGGACACGATGCCAGCCCAGCCAGAGCCTGTCCCTGTGCCAGCCCTGCTCTCCATGCCCACCACAAGCTGGGTGTGCCAGCAGTGCCATCCCTGCTGCCCGGAGAGCAGCCTCTGTCCCTGTTTTGTCCCTCTGTTTTGGCCTGGCCAAAAGGTTCCACACAGCAGGCACATCCCTCCTCGGAGAGCCTCAAATCCCAGTTTAGCAGATTCCCTACCATGCCGCTGCTGGGTTTTCCAGCCAGCACCCCGAGTTTTCCAGCCAGCACCCTGAGTTCTGCAGCCAGCACCCTGAGTTTTCCAGCCAGCACCCTGGGTTTTCCAACCAGCATCCTGAGATTTCCAGCCAGCACCCTGAGTTTTCCAACCAGCACCCTGGGTTTTCCAGCCAGCACCCTGAGTTTTCCAGCCAGGACTCTGGGTTTTCCAACCAGCACCCTGAGTTTTCCAGCCAGCACCCTGGGTTTTCCAGCCAGCACCCTGAGTTTTCCAGCCAGCACCCTGAGGTTTCCAGCCAACACCCTGAGGTTTCCAACCAGCACCCTGAGTTTTCCA
>VZRZ01007446.1:89746-143269 GCA_013398175.1 Climacteris rufus | reverse complement strand
GCCTGCATCAGAGCTTCCGCAGGATGTTGCTCAGTTCAGGCACACGGTTTAATTAAGCAGCAAAAGTAAAGAGATGAGGAAGGGTTCTTTTCTGCTTATTACCGGCAGGTTTTAATGCTGGAGCCGAGGGGGGTGCGGACAAAAGACAAAAAGGGCTGTCAGGGCTGTCTGTTATATCCCGGAAGCGAGGGGAGGGCAGTCAGGAGAGAGCCAATGGCTGCAGAGGATTACAATGACTGACAGGGGCGCCGGCAGCCACTCGTCTGTCCGCACATGGCAGAGCGACCAATGAGCTGCCCTTTCGGGTGAGGACCGCCCCTTCTGCTGCAACCAGGGAGCCCCCGCAGTGGCCCAGGGTGTGCCACCCCCAGCTGCATCAGCCTTGGGGGAGGAGGGCCCAGCCCCCACTGCTCTGGCATGGAGGGGCCGGGCCGGGCCGTCAGCTACCCGCAGAGGCACTGCAACAACACCCATAAAGATTCAATCTTGGAATATGCCTATCACTTCATATACCACATGGAAAATACATCAGAGCATCATAGCTACAAAAGGAAACCCTAACATATGAGAGATCCCCAAGGCTGACTGCAATTAAGTGTCCATCCTATGAACATGTATGAGTTATAAAATGTCTTTTCATAGAGTAGCTGCAGGTGTCTTCTTCCTATAGTACAAGGTGGATGAGAACCCTCTGAATTCTCCTGCAGACAGGAGACACTCTCCTGCAGATCTGATACACTGGAACTGTACATGTGTAGTGCATGAATTAGCTCAGCAGCCTGCCCCTCTCACCTTCCCTCCCCACCACCCTTCCCAAAAACAGTGTTCTTACCAAAGTCTCAACAAACTTTCTGATTTTTTTCAGAATTTATGGTGTTCATTATAAGTATGTCAATTGAACAAATAAATTATTTATTTCAGTCAAATGGATCACTCACAAAATTAGAAAAGCTCTAGACTAAGTATTTTGACTGTTTTTTGGGGTTTTTTTTTAAGTACCCTAGGAATTAAACTGGTCTTCTAACTTTTTTATAGAAGTCTCTTTCATTCTGAATGATTGAAATACAGGACAATGTATTTATTCAGTTCCACAATTCACTCTTGTCTTCATCATTATCAAATGTGGGACAATTGATTTTAAGACATATTCTAACCTATGTGATTAAGATAGTCTATATGTAAATGTCATAGGAAAACAAAACAAACACATAGAGCAAGGCAACATGAATGGAGGCAATAAGAATATACTAGGAAAATTGCAAGATAAATTATAATCCACAATATTATCTTCCTGAAACACCAGATAGCAAAAAAGTTGTCCAAAATATATTTTATTTATTTGAGAATAGAATTAATAGCAAAGAAACATAAGTAGATAGATGTGAGATGATAGATAATCATTCCCTCTGCTGATATAGAATCATGAGATATGGATGAAATCCGGTTTAATAACTTCAGAACTTTACAGTGCAAATGAAGCCTAGCACAAGAGATTCAGCAATCTCCTATGATTTAACAGAACTTATCTTTATTCACTTTATTTCATCCTAAATATCCATTTTTTAAAAAGTCAATTAAGTTTCAATTACTTGTTTCCAATTTTCCTGAAGTTCAGAAAAATGGCAGTCATTAATGAGGTGCCTTGGTATCAGAAATGTTTAAGTGCAGTGTATTGGAAAAAAAAATTTAAAAACCAACCAGATCCAGCATAGGTCAACATTCAACAGAGAATTCCTCTGGAAAATAATAAAAGTAATAACAAGAAGATTTTAATTATGCCTTCACAGATTTTTTTTCCATCCCATTATGTATGGTACCTACATATACTCACTGAATTACCTCAATGTTATAAAATGCAGTCATGTAACTTCTCATCCTCATTCAGAACAGTTTTGGGTTTTATATCAACCAGTTTCATGTCAAATAGCTTAAAATTGTTGTTTTCTCATCTATTGGCAAAAGATTACAGGTTTTTATTCTAACATATAAAGGGAAGAAAGTGCCAGAAAACAATATACAAAATGCTGTAATCATCTTGGCTTATCACTGTTCTTATTGATGTAGATTCTCTTATTATTTATTACTTTTTCTTTTCTGAGTTGATATTTTTAAAAATCATTGCTGTTTATTGCTCACATCAAACTGGTCCTCCAATTTTGTTTTCATGTTTATTATTTTACTTTTTGTCTCCATTAAATACTAAACCATTTTGAGTCATCTGATTCTTCTGGGTTATTTTACCCATCTCTTTCTACCTGGGATGAAACTCAGCATGGTTACAAACTAAACTGAATTCTGGGAGAGGCTTAATTTTGGTTCTTGTTTATACTATTTTGCATATTTTCTGATTATGTTAATACAATTTTCTTCCTTAGGATTTTCTTTTGGTTTACAAGGGGAAAAATTGGTTAGGATCACTCTCAGAGTATACCCGAGAAAAGTCTGGGTCTTCAACATATGTTTAATTCAGCCATTTACTTACTTAAAGGCATATCTTCCAAAGATAAATCCTTAATAGTTACTGCTTAAAGACATCTAACTAAAAAAAAAAATGCACAAAAACAGCTGAACAGTCCTCTACATTCCTTGCACACAGATTGTTTTAAACACTTTTTTAAGATTGTCTGTATACTATACATGCTGCAGCATGTGAGAAAAAGGATAGCAATGAGGTTTTGGGTATTAGGAATTCAGAGGAGATGACAGACCTTTGTAATCTAACGTATTTCATCCATTTATGATATGCCTTTCATTTTTCTGTGAAGAAAGTAAGTTTATTAAGGGAAGAGAGACCCCAGAAAGCCAGTTAATATTCAAGAATCACCTTATCCAAGCTCAAGAGCAATGCATCCCAAAAAAGAGGAAGTCGGGCAAACAAGCTGGCAGACCTGCAAGGGTGAACAAGTAGCTCCTGGACAAACTCAAGCACACAAAAAAGAAACCTACAGAGGGCGGGAGCAAAGACAGGTAGCCTGGTAGGACTACAAATAAATTTTCTGAATGTCTGGGGATCAGATTAGGAAAGCTAAAACCTGTATAGAATTAAATTTCAACTGGGACATCAAGGGTAACAAAAAAGGTGTAGGTGTGTTGGTGACGGAAGAAAGACTAGGGATAATGTGGACAGTCTCTGAAAGGAAATGGGACACCTGACTACTCTGGTATGTGATGAAGACTGAGGTAGTCAATGATTTATTTCCTGCAGTCTTCACCAGCAATTGCTCCAAACACATTGCCTAAGTTACAGAAGGCAAGTCAGGGACTAGGAAAATGAATAAACACTCTCCACTGTAGATGAAGTCCAGATTTGAGATCATTTAAAGAAGCTGAAAGTACACAGGTCCTTGGGAGCTGATGAGATGTGTCCATAACAACTGATGAAAAGCATCCACATGTTCCGAGGGAACTGGTGGATGAAGTGACTTAGCCACTATCCATCATATTTGAGAAGTCATAACAAAACAGTGAAGTTCCCGCTGACAAGAAAAGGAGAAACAACCCTCATTTTCAAAAAGAGAAATAAGAAAGAACTGGGACTGATAAACCAGTCGGTCTCACCTCAGTGCCCAGCAACATCATAAGGCAGATCAGTCTGGAAACTATGCTGAGGCACGTGAGAAACTAGAATGTTGTTGGTGACAGCTGACATGACTTCACCAAGGGAAAATCATGACTGTCAAATTTGAACGTCTTCTATGATGGGGTTATGTTGTTGGAGGATGAGGAAAGGGTGACCAATGTCATCTACCTGCACTCATGCAAAGAATTTGCCTTTATTCTATACATTATCTTTGCTTCTAAATTGGAGAGACGTGGATTTGTTGGATGGACGACTCAGTGGATAAGGAATTGGCTAGATGGTCACACTCGAAGAGCTGCAGTGAACAGTTTGATGTCCAAGTAGGGACAGTATTGGTACTGATGAGGTTTAACATCTTGACAGTGACATGGACAGAGGGATTGAGTGCACCCTCAGTACATTTGCTGACAACACTGAGCTGTGTGGGAAAGGATGCCATCCAAAGGGATCCTGCCAAGCTTCTAAGTGAGCACATGCAAACCTCATAAGGCTCAGCAAAGCCAAGGTTAAGGTCCTGCACCTGGTTTGGTGCATTCTTAAGTGCAAATACAGTCTGTAGAAAGAATGGATCAAGAACAACCCTAAAGAGAAGAATTTGGAGGTCTTGGTTGATAAGAAGCTCAACATCAGCTAGCAACGTGTGCTTGCAGCCCAGAAAGCTTTAGCAGCAACCTGGCTGCATCCAAAGCAGTGTGGGCAGCAGGACAAGGGAGGTGATTCTACTCCTCTACTCTGCGCTGGTGAGATCCCACCCGGTGTGCTGCATCCAGCTCTGGGGCCTCCAACATAAGAAGGATGTGGAACTCCACCTGTTGTAATGAGTCCATAGAAGAGCCATGAAGACGATCAGAGGGCTGGAGTACTTTGTCTATGAAGACAAGCTGAGATATTGGTGTTGTTCAGTCTGGAGAAGAAAAAGCTCTGGGGAGACCTTACAGAAACCTTCCAGTACCTGAATGGGCCTAAAAGAGCACTGGGGAGAGACTTTTTACAAGGTCATGCAATGATAGAACAAGAGGCAATAGCTTCACACTGAAAGAAGTTGGTTTAGATTAGATATAAGGCAGAAATTCTCTACTGTGAAGATGATGAGACACTGGAACAGGTTAACCAGGGAAGTTGTAGATGCCCCATCCTTAGAAGTGTTCAAGGCCAGGTTAGACATGACTTTGAGCAACCTGGTGTAGTGAAAAGTGTCGCTGGCCATGACTGGATGGTTGGAACTAGGTGATCTTTAAGGTCCCTTCTAACCCAAATCATTCTGTGATGATTCTATGACTTCACAGTTCAGAACACACAAGGACATATGCCTCATCATGCTAACTAAATTATATTTGAGTATTTCTGTCCTTAAGAGAATCCCACTCTGCCACAGCTAGGATGTGGGTTTAAAATGATGCACAGAGCCCACCGGGTTGACTGGAAGCCGCACCTACTGGTGCGGCTTCCAGCTCCTCTTCACAGGAGTACAGCAGCTAAAGTGCAGGAGCGTTGGAGCGGCGATCTCACCNGGACACGGCTTGACTGACAGGTCACCATCCCAATGGGACCGCTGTCCGCAGGCACGTCACTCTGGAGCTGGCTGGCCCCAGGTGTGCACGGGAACACCCTGCCACCGTGTCTGCCAAAGGGGGACAAGCCTGGACAGTGCCAAGGCAGCAGCTGCTCCAGCTGTCCCGGCTCAGACTGGGACCCTGCGCCGCTGTCCCCACCGGGGTGCAGCAACCTGGGCTCCGTTTCAGCAGAGGCAGCCCCAGCGGGGCTGCCCCCGTGCAGGGTGGCACAGGCCAGATCCAGGGCTGCCCTGCCGAGCAGGCAGGGGCAGACCCCTGCGGGACCGCGCTGTATCAGCGTACTGCAGCACCACTCGGGATTAAAAAAAATGTCCAGCAAAAGTTAATAGAGTGGAAAAACTGGTGGTAGAAAATGACCATAAAATTACTCAAAAATTATATTCTTTCTATAGCACTATTTGGACTTTTCAGATCAATAGCAGAAAATATTGTCCAAATAATTCTACAGAATTTTCATTAAAAGATCACCCAGAGTTTGTGTTCACTGCTGAGAAATATCTAAGTTAAGAACAACTGCCTGTAAAAAGAAAAAAGCAGCATAGTGAGGTCAGAATACCTTTAAATGAATGGAGCTTGTATATTTTTTGTCAGTTAATCTTTACTTGCCACAAAAAAAATCAGTTTTTCTCTATGCGGGTTATACAACCTACACCACAGGTCTTCTTCTGAGCATATGGGTGATTCTGCTTGTACTGCTAGTGCTGAATAAAATTTTCAAACTTTATGCTTGCTTTCTAGTTTTCCACTGCGTATATTATACGCCAAAACAGTGGTGTTTAACTTGACCAATAGCAGTAAAAAAAAGCATCTGAGATTGGCCATGAATAGCAGAGTGAAATTTGTGGGTTTATTTTTATAAAAGCCTTTTCCTGTGAACAACTTAAACTCCAGTTATTTTATTTGTTCACTACAAATAAAACCTAAATATTTTTTGTACCTTCTAAAAGTGAATACAAATGAAAAGCACCATTTGCTATTCATCAAATAACCAATCTGCACTGAGTGCTTGATGGCAATTACTTCTGAAATTAGCAAAAGATGTTACTAAACTAGTGAACCTCATTAGCCATATTTGCGTGAAGTGTAAAATAACTATAATCTTAGAGAAACACTGAAAAATCATATTTACTTGAGGTTGCATTAGAATAATTTCAGTGTTATGCAGTAACACATTACATATTTTAAGTAAGTTAGTAAAGTATGGGAACGCCACTAGTGATATTTCACATGTGCAACCTAAGTTTGCATCATATGGTCTAAATGAGGATGGGTAAGGAGATGTTTCTGAGTTGTTATTCTGTAAATAAGATGTTTTAATCTCTATTAGAGATAAGATGTTGATTCATCTCTATTTATTGTGCCAGAACATTATGTGTAAAAAGGAAAAACTTAACTTTACTAATCAAAGAGATTTAAAAACACTCTGCTGCAATCTTACAATTTCAGTGTATGCCCCATGCTGAAGTCATCATGTTTGTGCCTCAAATGCTCATTATTCATCCTTCTCTTAGCAGAGCAGAAAATACTCTGAAAAGAAATACATTTTTAAAAATGTATTTTATTTTACTGATGTAAATTTGTAAGTAACTTATTAGTTGTTTTTATGAAGACATTCTCCTGTATAGGAAGTGAATTTAAAAATGTGCTTTTCTTTGTTATTTTTCTTAAATAATAGCACACACTGTTCCAGTTTACCATCTTAATTTGCACATCAGGAAAGGAGCTCCCTCCTTCTGATCTGAGGAGGATTTCAGCATATTCAGCTCCTTAAAGACATGGATGTGTGAAGACTGTGTGCAGGTTAACACATGTGGGATCCTCCTCTAGATCCATATGCTGTTTGGACTTCCCTGACTTCCTGTGAAGGTGATGTTTGCCAACCCAGTCTCATAGTGAGATTGTCAAACTGTGCCACCAGCTGAACCACACTTGCTGGGCAGAGCAGGATCCACACAAACACAGCCCTGTAGCTCTTTGTTGCCTTGCTCTTTGCAGCTGAAAATAACTAAACCATAGTAGCTAGTTCTCAAGGTTATTGTTCTGTAAACATAGCCATGTTATTGTAGAACTATCTTATCATATGCATTCCTTTCCCATGGACAGACCTTTGATGGACATTCCTTTTGACCACTGTAGTTGAAGGAGGAAGAACTGATTTCCTCCAATGACTAGTGATTTCTAAAAGAGTATATAAGATAATAAAGAAGGTG
Source organism: Climacteris rufus (assembly GCA_013398175.1). Lineage (NCBI taxonomy): Eukaryota > Metazoa > Chordata > Aves > Passeriformes > Climacteridae > Climacteris > Climacteris rufus. Next base: position 135,905 of record VZRZ01007446.1, on the reverse strand, counting down.
GGTCTTGCCCCTTCCTTCCTTCCTTTCCTTTGAACCTGAACAGCTGTCTCTGGCTCTTCTTTCTGTGCCGTCAGCACCTAGCAGCATTCCAGCAGTGTTAGCTCTTCAGTTGGATGAATCTTATCTTAAGGCTGGGCTATCACCCTTGCCTCATTCTCATTCTGCTCCAAGGAATCTCTGCTATCCCCTAAAGGAAATACATAATTTCAGACTGACGACTCTTTCCAACTGGTTGGGTCCCTTTGTCTTGATTTTTGTCACACTTTATTAGAGGCTATTTTAAGTGCCAAAGTACCAAATTCAACATAGCTCTCTCTCCAGAGGGGCTGAAGGCCTCTTCCATTAATCCATGGCTCTTTGAACAGGTCTCTGAAAAAGGAAGTAATAGCTCGTGCTGCAATTTGGATAGAGCCAGATTCAGCAGTTGTGAGCAGATCCACTTGTAAGAACAAACCCTTTCTTGAGCCTGAGATAAGAACATCAAGCTTGCCTAGAAGCAGAGTCACAGGTACCTCAGGAAAAGTTGCGTAGAAGATTCAAATACTTTTCAAAATCAGGTTTGTGACAGACATGCAACACTTGAGTGGAACTCTGTACATGCAGGCCAACAGTGATGTAGCAGGTGTCTAATTATCTTTACTGATATGGACCTATAATCCTTGGTTAAACTGTGCAATAAGGATAATACTTACAAAATTCCACTGAAATTTTATTTTTAACATATTAGAAAAAGAAGTCTTAATTTGATTGCATTTAGTATATTTGTCCTGACCATCCTGCTATACACAGCAAATGAAATTTTATATCTTAGCTTGAAAAAATCCCCACATTATAAACGAAGCAATAAGTAATAATATTTTCCTTAGAATGATATTTCATGCAACCAACAGAGTTTGTCTCTCTATGTGTAAAGCACTAGGGCAGGAGAGGCTGCCAAGCATTACATGTAATTCTGTTTGACAGATACTAGTGTTTCTCTATGCATGTGCAAGTGTGTACATGTGTTATATCATTTGGAAAAAGCATGAAAGCAATTATTTTTTCAACAACTTAGAATTAGTCTACTTACCTCTGTTTGCAATTTTGCTGGTTTAATAGTTAATACAAAAAGACAACTTTTTCCAAATACTTTGCTATAAAAAACTTTTTGCTATAGAAAAACTTCTACCTATTCCTCTCTTGTGTTTATTCTATTTACTACTATGGCACTGAGCGATTAAATTAGTTCAGAATTATCCATACTTTTTCTAACAACATGACTTGGTACTTACAGGCCTTTGGGTGATGGTTTAGCAATTGTTTTTCATTCATCAACCTGTAACCATCCTGGTACAATGAAAAAGCCACAGAGGTGTCTGGTTGGTTCATTGGTTGGTTGTCAAAAAAACCCTAAACAACGAAACACACCTAAAAAATTTTATCAGCCTCACACTAGGCAACATGACTGAAATAGCTTTAATACTTCTATGCTAGTTTGAAGGGCTTTGTACCAAAGCATTTAAAGCTTTAAGAACATAGTGGATTTTTTGTCCTCTCCTGAAAAAAGCAAACCACCAATAGCACAAAACACTCCAGTGTTTATCCACGCCTTATGCTTTTTGGCTTTCCCAGTGTCAGAACAGAGAGACAGTCCCATCCTGCAGCTGCCTGATCTAGAGAGCTGCCAGATCTTGTCCTCCTCCCCATGTTGCAGTGCAGCAAAAGGAATCAGAGAAATTCACCAAGGTCATTCTCATAATGTTTTGTATTTGATGGGATGCAATATTTGTCTGCTGTTTTAAAGATTCTGTTTCCAGGCAGTTCAAAGCAGCAGGGAATAGTAAATGCAGAATGCCTTTTCCAATACTGCTGGCTCTTTTCTGTTTACACAGTTTCTATCACACTTACCACAATGGCATATAAACACTTTTTGGTGTTAAAGATGACAATTACACTGATGGCGTTTCTAAACCTATTGAAACGTGCCACCAGTTGGCACAGCATCCTCTCAGCTGCTAGATACAGTCTATGAGATTGCCAGTTATTTCAGAGGTTGACAGACCAGCAGTGTTTCAGCCCAGGGATTACCCAAATGAATACCCATTTGGCTAGTGCCTCAGTCTGTCAATTATAAGATTTCATCTCAGAATGCTTCTACATGCCAATTTTAATTGCTGTCAAAAAGCTGGTGCATGTAGCTGCAAATGCGTAGTGCTGTCGCTGTTTACAGGACAACAGATAACAGTAGCATAGAATAGGTGAAATGTGGAAAAATTATGACCGCATACCATTGCATTCGGTTTTTATGACATTATTTGAATACAAACAAAATAGGCAGGTAGGACTTCATTGCTTTTTTCATTATACTTGTATTTCAAAAAACACTTTAAAAAAAAACCAACTCTTTGTACACTGTTTGTCATGCCACATGTATTAAACAAATTTTTCTTTGGGGAATGTTATCTTTTTCATGAAGTAAACAGAGAACTTTTTCTTCTCTATTTACCTCATGCATCCATCATTCCTATACCTCAGTAATAGTACTTCAGTGCCATTTAGAAATTACATTCAGAATAAAAAATCTGCTTATCAAAATGCTGATTTCCAAATGCTATCCTTGGGAGATTCTGAAATGTCTACTTTATGGACTTGAGAAGTTCATCTTGCCATGTAAATTTATGTATGAGAGCATTCAAAAATCTCTCTCCAAAAAGTTAATGATCCAGGCAATGACAAGTTAACCTTCTTCACTCAGCAGGATATAGAAAGACAAGGAAAGTAGGGGTTTAGTGCCAATGGGCTATTGTCTTAGTTGGTATAAATTTGCATGCTTTATAAAATCCACACTGACCTTTCAGGATCTGAGGATCTTCAGCAATAGGTTAAAATTAGATATCCTATTCCAGCCTATGTAAACTATAAGCTTACATAAAAAAACCCCATTGACACTAATAACATAAATAGATTGCATATGTTGTTAAATGTATAAATTAAGCACATTAGACAAACCAATTTCATAGGGCATTTTTTGGATATCTTAAAATGCAAATTAATATCCTCGAGCCTTAATTTACTAGGAGCCTCTCCCATCCACTATGATCTTTCAAATCTTATTGAAAGTGGCCATCAAATTGCACCAGCCAATTCCCTCAGCCTTTTTGGCAGCATCTTACGAGACCCATTAAATTACAGGTGTGTACTTACTAACCTGAGATAACTTGGTTTTTAACTTTGCTTAGGGTTTACCTCTGTTTACAGGTACTTGTCTATGGCAGATTACTCTTTGGATACAGAGACTGACCTTTATTTCTTTTGTTTCAAGGCAATTGGTCTTCCCCAGAAATTGTAGCAGAAACCAAGGCTGTTTACTTGGGACTACAGATTCAGTAGTCTGCAAGACATGTGAAAGACATCTGCTGCTACAGTGAAGAAATTTAGAACTGCTTTTTAAGAATTCAGAACACATCTAAAACCTAAACTAAGACCAGGAAACAGGAAGTGTATTTTGGCTATATTTTAGTGTACTTGAAGTAGTTGCAGTATAATTGTCTTAAAAAATTATATTACGCATTAAATTGTATTTATTATATTTGTCACAGAAAGCAGCCCAAATAAAATCAAAAGAAGTTTTGTTACCAGATTACATGAAACTAAAGTTACATCTTTCGTCTTTTATCATTAATATTACCATATTTTGTGATGGGAGAAAAACAATAAATATGAGTACACATATGCAGAGTAAAATCTTATTTTTCATTATTTGGCCAGGCAGATTTACGACCTGTGCTATCCCTGAAATGAGGAACTTCAACCTTCTTAGCACTTAGCATATGCCTACATTATTAGTAATGCTATGGTTTTCAAATATGTCCTAGATATGTCACCCTCAAACATAACGCCATGAACTCCCATTTGTTAATCTGAATTAATGAGCAGTTGATGTCCAGCTAAGGCCAGAAAAAATAATAATCTTATATTGTTAGGGATGATCCATGTACTTATGTATAGGGCATTTTCTGATGAATAAAACCCGTATCACAAAAATTGTCTATCTTTTTCCTTTTTATATAAACATCTTTAATGGTTTTTAGGGGTGTAAGGACAGCATTTTGACAGAGAAACCATAGGTATGTTATCGTTTTTGGGTTTTTTTCTTGTTTTCTTTTTAGTATAATTGTTAACACCAGAAACTACATGCATTGTGATATTTTGGCAGGTTTGTTTTTGCAGGAGCAGAAATAATTTGAATAGTTGTTATTGAATATTTTCAAAGAATAATTTAATGTAGTACTAAACTATTTTAGCACCTCTACGAAGCACATGAGATTTATTGAGGATAAATTAAAACCATATACCATATTTTCTTGTCCTCATCCATGCTGTTACATGTCTGAAATTCAATGCTTTCTTATTTTCCTTGTAATGGAGTATTTGTATTTATCTTAATATTTTAATTTTGGACAGTTGTAGCAAACAAATATTTATTGGGATTTTAAAGAATTTTCTCAAGAGGAGGACCACAGAAACAGTGCCTAGAGACATTTTTGTTTAAATTATAGTACATTTAATTTTCTTCTACTTTGTAGATAAAAATTGGTAGAAATATTTAAAGAAATAGCCATTGTAGAACAGTAAAGAAGCACAGATAATTATCTCTCTCTAGATAAATATACAGTACTTTTAAAAAAACATTTTCTGAGTGTCAGCATAGTGGTTTTCTTCAATTTAAAATGGCTATATGTATGATTATTAAAATTATATTGCTACTTCCCATGTCTTTTGCTACAGATTCTAAAATTATAATGGGAACACTCCCTCAAAATTTTCACTTTGGGATGGTTCAGTAAGTCTACTCTAGTTCAGATTAACAGCACAAATTGCACAACCATTAAGCAAGAGAGATTCTGGAGCATTAAGCACACATTAAGCATTAACACCCCCACTCGCTAGTTCTGGATTGCATCACAAGTTAGAACTGTTCATGGAAATAGTGTGCTGTCAAATTAAGACCTTTTGCAATGTTTTGAATTGCTGTCATGACTGACCCATCCAGAGTCTTCATAGCCTATCCAGGACCCTGTCTCACACTCTAGGGATTTGTTCTTGAGCCATTGAATACATCTGCCATCATAAAATAACCCTGAAAAAGTATCAGAAGGCAAAAGGGAAGTTAGAGATTTCTTTTTGCTACATCTGTTATCACAGTGTGTGTCAGGATAGAAAAGATTGTGTCTCAGAGATACAATAATAATAATAATAATAATAATAATAATAATAATAATAATAATAATAAATAAATAATTAATAATAATAATATGGCATATTTATTAATAACCTGGGTATTTTAGAAGTTTTATTCAGTACCACCTCCTCGGAAACAATTTCCTATATTTAGTTTATGAATTCATGCCAGTATTTTAACCCTTCTGAGGCTAGAGAAGCCTGCTTATGAAAACCAACTTGCTTGTAATTGCAGTGCTAGCTGCATAATATTTTTCTAAAAATCTTTATGTTGGCATAATATATGTTATTATTATATAACTTGAGACCTATAATTGCTGTTTTGTGTCATCCAGAAATGATAGACAGAAGTGTTTTGACACTTCTCAAAGACCTGTGAGAAAATGGAAAAACTGGAATTGTATGTGATTTAGAGGTGGATTCGTCTGGTCAAAAAGGAAAAAAAGCAAAACATATATTATAAATAAGCAAAATGTGCTTTATTAACCAAAATATATTGCAAAAATTTGTATTTCTTAGCTTTTTATGTTTCTTTCAAAAGCACTTTCAGTTGTAGGTTTAAAAAAATTAACTCAATAGGCAAGGAAGCTATTGAGAAAAACTTTAAAAATCAGTAAGAGAAAAAAAATTAGACTTTTAATACTCAAGAAGAGTCAGAATAGGTAAAAAAATACTTAACTGAATTCCTCCATCCTCTTCTCCTTTCAGTGGCCTGTTCAGTAACTCAGCTGTGTCGGACCAGCCCTCTGAGTGTTCTGTTGAATGGGCAACAAGGCTGAGGAGATGCCATTCACTGAGAGCACTGGTGAGTCTTCCAACTTTGCTTGTGCTACAGAAATGTTCTCATCATTCAAAACTCTCCAGATTTCACTGGTTGTATTTCCTCTTCACCACAGTCTGGGGATAAGACACTTGCAGAGCAGGAATCTCTTTGCCCATGTGCACAGATCCTCAATGCCGTGAGTCTGAAATAAAGCCAAGGGATCAAGAGTTAATCTTTGCCATAAAGAACAACTCTTCAGCTAAGGGCTGATTGCTTTTAATTTCCTGTGTTTACCAGTTACCTACTGTTTGTCCAGGGAATCCATTTGTGTAATTTCCAAAACATATTATTCACTGCCTTTTTCTGTTGTGTGTTAGGGAGTTTTTTGTGTAACAAAAAACCCCAACAACCAAAAAAACAACAAGCCAAATATCCTGAGGTGACAATCATATCCCACAGTGCTGTATTCCTATCGTAAGTGGACCTTCCAGTGCCGGGTTATATTCCTGCACGGAGGACAGCAGATTTCTTCCCAGTAGACTGTACACAAATAAGGTGACTCCTCCAGGATCTGCCTTTCTTCCCAGCTGGGGTGGACAAGGTCGGTACAGCGGAGAGAAGGAGAGGGTTTTTTTTTTTTTTTTTCCCCTTGCCTTTTCAGCCAGTTTGTTTTCCCTTCCTTTTTTTGCCTTTTTCTTCGTTTCTTGGGACCTGTGCCATCACCTGGAACTGAGGAGGGGATCAACATCAGAGGGACATTCCCTCTCCAGGACCTAGGGAGGCCTAGTGCAGCTAGGCCCCTGCTTCAGGAGGCTACCAGACAGAAGGGACTCTCTGGGACTTTCTACTGAGGTTTTCCCTTTTTGGAGATTTATTATCTGTTATTATTCATTTGTTTTTTGTCTTTGCTGTGTCTGCATGCATATTGTGTGTGAATAAACAGGGTTTTTTTCACTTTTTTTCCGAGAAATTTCTTTCTGGACCAGAGTGGGGGAGGGGCTGGTGAGAGCTGCTTTCTGTTTTGGAGGAAGTTTCCTCCTGCTGTTATCTCAAATGATAACACCAATCTAAACACTAAAAAAAAGCAGATATAATTCTCTAGAATTAATTACTTTTTATTTTTGTTAACTAGAGGTTTTGCAACTTGTTATCTTCAGACCTTACGTACAAGTATATGTTACACTGACTGAGACCCACCTTGAAGACTTTCACTAAGTATATATAAGGCTTCCAGGACTACTCAAAACAGATATGCCACCAGATCTGATAAAACAGAATATCTTAAATCTTCATTGAAATTTGGCATTTGATGAAAATTTCCTCATCTAAAAAGGTTCAACTCTATCTGATATCTGTAGGGAAACAGCTTGGGAAATACATTTTAAGAAGAAAGATAAATCTAATTATTAAGATATCTGTAAGTCCTATTTTTGAAGATCTTATTGTAGATGAACAAAGAAAAAGAAATAAAAACCAGAAACCAAATTACAGGAATTCAATCTATTTTTTCATGAGAACTTCGGTGCTATTGAAAGAATAGATGTTGAAGTGATACACCTCCTCTCATTCATAAATCAATATTTTTAAGGCTTTTCTAAGTTACTTAGATTTAATTAATTCATTTTGTTGTGAGAGTTTATAATGTATTTAAAATATACTATATTAAACATGAAGTGTTCAAGTTCCAGAGCTTTATTTTCATGGTATAAATACAGATTTTAAGTAACCATACTAAACTTTCTTCTCCAAAACCTACTTTTATCAGAATAAATAATAGATATTTAAACTGAAGAAGTTTTCAGTAATTTTAAGAATTACATACTAACTTCTAAGGAAATTTTATGAGACCATATTTTGGTAGATAGAAATCAAGATGGTTCTACTGGAACAATGTTGATTTATGCCATAGGTAGCCTATAGATTTAGCTTTCTAGTTTCACTCTTGAAAAATATTAAGCACCTTCAATTTTCATAGGAATTGGAGCTAATAACAAGGAAAAGGGTTCTTATCAGATACCTCAGTAGGTTACAGAAACAAATTTCTGAACCCACAGACTATAATCTATGCTAATGAAAATATTATTTTTCACTGTCTTGCATGGATGTCACACCATAGTTGGGAAGGTAAAGACAATGGATGTATAAATCTGCCTCCTATTCTTGACTGAACCATTGATTCACTGCCGTTCTAGCACACAAGATAGATCTTAACAACATTCTCAAAGTCCAAATGATATCATCCAGCAGGCAACAGGTCCCTTTTCGTTTCTTCAGAATCCAGGAGGGTTAATTGTTATTGCCCAAAGTCTCCCCTCAGTGTGGCATGATGGAGGTTGGAACATTGCTACAGGTCTCACTTAAAGATGTTATTTTCTATGAGCTTAAGTCCTTTTGTTACTTTCTGCATTTATCTTTCTGTCTATGAGACTGGCTTCATAATCATGTAGTATGAATAATGTCCTCTGTCTAGATGTTTGCACATTTGCTATCAAAAGAGACTCATTTCAGATGTGAGCTCTTTATGCTTTTATAAAATAGATGTGCTATGGTATAATTAAGTAGAACTAATTGCATAGGTACAACAATAACAACTCCAGAACACTTTGCTGTTGTTTTCTAGTGTGTTACAAAAGATGTTTTTATTTAGTCATTCTGATCTACTTTTAACAACAGCTATTCCTAAGTAACAGAAAATTTATTGAACATTTTTTTAAAAAATAAGAAAAGATAATAATTATTTTGAAAAATTGAATTAATGAATATTCACCATGAAAACCTTCTTTAAAAGGATACCAAATCCCTTTGCAAGATTAGTTACATGATTTGTCAAATTCAAAAAATGAACTTGAAGTATTGGTCTCAGTCTGGTCATAATTATTACTAATTGCTTTATAGCATTAAAACTGAACACACACATTTTTAGCCCGGTTTTCCATGTACCTTGGCCTGTGTGCCTACCAGTCAATGTGCACATCATTACTTAACAAGTTGTCTAACTACATATGTGATAACATCACATATGTATCGCATGGTGCTTACAGGAATTGTCTTCACCAAATAAAGAGGTTCTGTTATAAGTGCTTGGACGATATCTGCCATATTCTGGGTGAAATACATGTATAGAACTGGGGAATTCTGTATTTATCAAGTAAATCTGGCAGGATGCTATTGTTACAATATCTTACAAAATATCTGTCATACTCAAAGGACATGAATCACAACTTTAAAATATTTTACATGCAAATAAATTCAGCTAAGAGAAGAAAACTATTTAAACTTTTGAAATATTTTGGCTTAAAAAAATTGTCAGAAATAGCTGTTTCTACTTTTATCTCTTTGAAATATTTTTCTAATATTTTAATTGATTTGTGTCCTTTAACAGAAAGAAAATACTTCATTTTCTTAAACTCAACTCAAACAAGCTTGTTAAGAAAGCAGAGTCTAATTTCATTGAAAATGCAGTCATCCTGTCTCATTATAAAGTTCAAAGCACTTAAAATAGTCTTAATGGAGATTGATAGTCATGCTGAAAATGTCAGCACAAGCATTTGTATTTGTTATCAAAAATAAATAATACAATTTACAAATAATTTTACATTGCCAGCAAGATCTTTATTTTGAAAGGTTGAAAAATATTTATTGTTATAATTATTAAGCTCCTTCATCTGAGAACAACAACTTACTGTGTTAACTATTATAAAATACATAAAAGATATTTTCATGAAACAAAAGTCTTTTGCATAGTTTGGGTGAGTTGGAAGCAGAGTACATGATACAATATAGCCTGGTAAAAGGATTAGATTAAATTAGATTTAATTTTATAATTTCTTGTGTTATTTTTTCCCCTGTGATGAAAAACTCTTTTATAGAGTTCTTTCTATTTAACTTTCATTGTTCTACAAAACAAGTCATTTTTACTGGCAATGTTCTTTCATGAATATGGTCTTTTCATATTGTAAAATAATAGGCCATATTTTCTATACAAAGAGATTGCTAAAAGGCCTTAGAAAATATTGTTCTGATGGTTTAATATTGGTGAGAGATATTTTCAAAAAATTAAATCAACTGTTAGGGTAGTTATGGGAAAATATTTTTAAAAATTTTGAATTTTGAAAGAAATCTATTTTATCACACATACACACACCAAGACAAGCTATAATATTGACAGAATAAATACATAATTTTGTACATTCTGGGGGTCACCTGAATAACGTCTGAATAGATGAAGACTAGAAATGGACACTAATAGGAAGAGAAAAAAACAAACACATGTCCAAACTGAACAAAATTTTACTTCAGGTTGTCTTTTTCACATCTGTCTAACTCACTCCATACTGCTTTAGGCAAACAGGGATCATCAGCTCTTCATGTCAAAGATCACTCTTTTAATTTCACAAATATCTGTTGGAAAGTGGGGATAGTTAGTGTCTCATTTCCTAAACCTATTCAATTACATATCAGTGGCCAGGAGCAGATAGACATGAATTAAAGATAATACTAACTACAAAATTTCATGACTACCTTTGAAAGAATTTGGGGTCATCCTAATATTTAAAATCATGAGCAAATGGATGATTTGATACAAGGCTTGGCAGATCCCCTGCTAATACTATTTTCCCATTAAAAGGGAGAAAATACCCTTGGAAAATGCTTTTAGATTTTGAAAATTCTTTCAGAAACTCAGACATTCAGTTGCTATGTATTATATGACCAACACATTCTAGCACAACAGAGTCAAGGCAAATGGGGTTTCAGCTGCTACAACAATATTTAAGTTAAATAATAAACACTTTTGTTCAGTACTTTTTGAAGCAGGAAAGATTTCATTTGCTCAGTCCCTGACTCAAATGTGCTTACGATTTAAATTTATTGACTTTGACATTAAGCCTTTGAGTTGAAAGGTACTAAAGGAGATTATTTTAAAACAGGGTTGTCTCTTTCTCTGGGCTCAGCACCTGCAAATGCAAATCTTCGAGCATATATAAAGAACTCTGTGTCTTGTGCACTGGTCATTGCTTTCCTACTGATGTTATATAAAGTCCTCTGTACTTTCCCAGGTCAACTTTAAACACAGATATTCCAACACATCATACAGAAACCTGTCTTTTCCTTTTCCACTATGAGATGTCCTTGATACCAGATGCCATCCCTGAAAAGTGTGTCGCAAGACCAGTTCCCATGTCTTGGCCTAGATCATTAATGGATGTAGAGACAAAGGAATACCTCTCATCAATTAGTGATTTCTGAAATGCTACAAAAATATGACAGGATGAAATCACATTATAGGCCTTGGTGAGAGAATCAATTACATATTTGAGTTGTAAAAGAGCTAAATATGTGTTCCTGAGTTTTTACCCTTCTGCACATTCCAGAATTTCCAATTTACTTGCTTTTTATGATCTCAAAGAGAGACTGGGCTCATGCAGAGAAAGCAATTCTGATAAATACATACTTCTCAAACTGCACTGCCTTATAAGCCATCAAAGCAATTTGAAATTCAATTTGATGTTTGACAGGGAGCCAGTGTACTCCCTTCAGGATACATTGACATGCTGAGGCCACTTAGTGAGAGGAAAATTCAGACAATACCATTTCATCAAAGTTGGAGTGTCTGCAGTGTTTCTCAGAAAGATCATAGAATAAATATGTTAAGACTGTAAACTGTAAGCCAAAGTTCAGAACATTAGTCGCTGTAAGCTGGTTTCTGACTAGATGTTACCATTGCATTCTTTTTCATATCCCACAAATGTGATAGACTTATCAAGAGATGCAGTGAAGTGCCCAGAAGTTCTTTTTTAAGCAGTAGGCATTAGAAAGATAGAGAAAAAATTCCATGGTCTATTGGGATCATTCACTGATATTTTAAAATAATTTCTGCAGAGATGACTTGAAAATCTGATTCTTGAGAGCAAAGACTTTTATTTTTTTTTTTTGCTTTGTTTTGTTTTGTTTTCCCTCTAAAATGGTCGGCATGTACAAGATGAATTGAATTTATACGCTACTTCCTATTGGAAATGTAATTTTGTTTTTCTGGACTCTTTTGCATATCTATTTTGAATTATGTAACTGTACTTTTAGATCTCCATCAACTTGATATTTCTATAGTTACATTAAAATCAGTGGTGTTACTTTGAGTTACATAAAATGAGGTATAGACACATTAAAAGTGCTTTTAGTTGAGAAGTCGCAGCAAATGTATTTTCAAATGGAAAACACTGACAATATTCTCATAACTTAAAAGTGTTGGAAGCAGAATTCTACCAAACCAAGAAAGACACAATTTAAGACATTCTTTTCAAAGCTACAGACAAGAAAATGGTTTTTAAAGGTATAAAACCAGAACAAGGATATATTACTTCCCAAGAGACTAATCTATCAAGGATTGCTCACAGGTCACCATAAGATGAAACTGCCAAAACCTTACAAGTTAAAATTATAGTCGATGAAAATAAATTTTTGAGAATTTTTGTAAGTACTAATGAAAAAATTACACAATTCTGATTAGAAATTAGCAAAGAAACACACACACAAAAAAATGAAAACTTAGGAAAGCTGTAAACCTATCCTTATTGAAGGTGAACATAATGTGAATGACATTGGCAGTCTTGACAAAATTAATTTATCATAGTCATCCATAGACCACATATTAGAATTTTCATGGACACACTGTGATGTGGAAGAGTTAAGGCATTTGTCCAAGGTCATATAGGAAGTCTCTTGCAGATGTAGGAATAAAAGTGCTGCACTGACCTATCTTCAGTACTATTTACCTTGTCACTAAGTCATTCTCTTGTCACAAGATGAACTGCTTTCCTGTTAAAAACCATAAAAACAACTAAGGATCACTTTGGCATCAGCTGGAAATGAGGGTGAGTAAAGGATAGTGTGTCAGCTACTACTCTGTATTTCCTTTCAGCTAGACATGCAGCATAGTGCTGTTTGAACTTCTGTTGATTTACTGATATATATTTTCTCCTATTCATTTCCCATAGTCTGCTATGTCATGTGGGTAATTTATTTCTTGAGAGATGTAGCTGTTATTACACTTGGGGCCATCTAGCTGTATTTTTCTTTGTCTTTAATGCTTCTGTGCTTAGTTATACGTACAGAACTCCTAGGAAAGGATGGTGTACTTTGTCATAAGACATAAATCTTCTTCACTAAGCCTACTTTAAACTCTGAATACATGCTTAGGGAAGGGAACTGCATTAGTAGTTTATTTGTACACCAGGTAACATAGTCAACGATACAGGCTATGGCAATTGTGATTGTACCATTGCAATAGTGCCTTAAATGCTGCTGTGCAACCCAGACCTCAAGAAAGATTTGTAAGGAGCAAACTGACAGTGTGAGTGAGTTAACTCATTTGTGGTGCCATCCTTCATTCTGTCAGAAAGGAGAATGAAAAAAAATACGAAGCTTAGCTATATGATGACAGTAAAAAGCAAAGGGATCTGTAAAATTAAAAGATGTGCTATTAACTACAGAGTTTAGCTTGATTTTAACAAGTGATAATTATTTTTTTCCCCCAGTTTCCTGGTCTGCATGGAGTGTCTTCCTCTTGCCTCTTGAAAATTTGCAGTCATTCAATCAGGTCAAGTTTAGGCCTACAGATCAAATTATTGCTTTGCTAAGTCTTACTGAACTAGCCGTTTTCACCTTTTAGTCTCTGTGCTAATGCATTTTCAATGATTGTGTTAATTTAGGTGAGAAGTAATTCATTTTGTGAGAGTAAATCAATGTAATTTCTTTTGTGTCATTTGATGTACCGACAGCCCAATAACCAGTGATAAATGAACAGATATTAGTATTAGTAAAATTCAGCTAATACTATGTCAGCTTATAATTTCACACAAGGTAGGGATGAACAAGAAGGCAAAATATTGGCAAATCATTTAAGTGAAGACTTATCTAAAACACAAATTTGTGTTCATATGTGAAGTAGGGAACTAAAATGTATCAGGCACTTTGCACAACTCAGAAATTAGGTTTTATAACTAGAGTTCTAATGTAAATCAATAGCCTGGTTCTTACCTATTCATTTCTCTAAAAAAAAAGAAACATACTGAATATGTGTATTCCACCAGGGTACGTATCTGTGATGCAAAGCATCCTCAACATAGCAAAAAAGCATCAGGTCAAAACCTGAGATACCTGTACATGCAGAATTAAAATACAAGTAGATTCCACGTCAAATCTATGCAGTGGGATTTTTCATTTGCTATTTATGTGATAAAGAACAAGACTTTCCAGCAGATCTCTACATAGGTAACAGCACACGCTGTGCATAAATAAGGGTGGGGTCAGTAGATCAAGTTCCAAAAAGAACTACAAGTATAATCCTGTCATGGCAGAGCAAGAGAGAATATCAGTTGTCACTAAATATTCTTCCCCCTGTAAGGTAATAAGTAGTTCTCCAGGTAATAAAGTTTAATAGTGTTAGCTAGAGAAGTCAAAGAAAGACCCCTGAGCAACTAGAGAAAAGACAGGTACTAATAGCAATAATTTTAATGCTGAACTGCTTGAATGCTTATCTTTAGCCCTAAATTCAAGGTAATTGCATTGTCATTTTCTTTGTTTGCTATTGAGCTATTAAGACTTGGTACAAAATTAAAACTCATATCTAGTCAATGAGGAGTTATTCATCAAGGATCAGAGCAATCTCATTTAGTACATTTTTTAACAAATCACAAAATTATCAAGGTTTAAAGGAAGAGCCATAAACATGATGTCTTATTATCAATTACTGTCAAGAAGGCCCTGCATGGCTGTCAATCATCAGGACAATTATCAATATAGCAGTCTCAAATTGAGGGTCAAAACTTGACATGTTGCAAAAGAAGAACTAAAATGCGAACAAATTGCAAGTTTAAACACACAAGAATATATTTAATTTAATGATGAAATTTTACTTCAGATATCACCTTTGTCTATCACTAGTCAAATGTTACAATCTATTGAGATAAAACTAGATGGCTGTTACAATGTGTCAGGGGGAAAGACATGATGGGACGAGATCATGTGGTTGCTCTCTATAGTATCTGAAAGGAGGTTGTAGCAAGGTGAGGCTTGACCTCTTCTCCCAGAGAACCAGCAACAGGACGAGAGGACAGAGCCTCCAGCTGCACCAGGGGATGTTCAGGCTGAACATCAGGAATAATAGAATAATATCATCATGGAAAGGGTTGTTAAGCATCAGAATGGAATGCCCAAGGATGTGGGCATCCTTGGAGGTGTTCAAAAAATAATGGATATGGCACATATGCTATGGTCTAGTTGACAAGGTGGTGATCATTTGAAAGCTGGACTTGATGGTCTTGGAGATCTTTTCCAACCTAAAGGATTATGTGATTCTGTGATTCTTCCTTCCTGTTCTCTCCACATTTCATTGTTTCCACCCTTCAAACTTGAGGAGTAATAAAAGATTTTAGCATTTTTTAGGAAAATAACTTTTTTTAATTCTGTGTCACACTGGCCACTAAGTTGTCCAGAAATGACAGGATAGATCAAAGATCCATTTGAGTATCTACCTGTCTTTGGGTAGGCAAGTACACGATTATCTTTCTTAATAATGCCAAGAAAAAGTATAGTCTGATATTTAAAACTGTCATTGTACTACATCCAAGAAAGGAATACAAGGTCTACCCCACTGAATCACTTAAGGCTAGATAGCTTACACTGAAGTGAAAAAAAACAAAGCAAAATCACAAACCAAAAAAATCCCAGGATGGAAAAGATGTAGCCATGAGAAAACTTCTTTGCATCTACCTGTGGAATTTGCTGATACTGGTTGCATGAGGCTGCCCTCCCAAAATGGGCAAAACCTACCAAAGCTGCAACAGCACTTTTCAGAGAGTTGTTGCATAAGTGTCTTAGAAGAGACATCAGGATGAGAACGGCATTTCTTCTTTTTAATAACTTATCTTCCAGTTAAAACTAAAGGAAGAAAGTGTAAAACTATATATCAAAAATATTCATCCATCTTGATCTAAGGCTGGCTTATTCATTTGGTTTCATTGATTCATCCTGGCCTAATTATTTTTAATACAGTGCCAGTGAACAACATTTTCTGTGAAACAACTGCTGCTGTAGTTCTTACTAGCTAGCAAATTCAGCAGAAAATGTGTGTGCCAGAACTGTGCTGAGAATCTGTGTATGCCACAGCATGTCCATCTGCTGTATACAACACATGCCAGTTTCTTCAGTGTGAGCTGGAAAGGCAAGGATTGAGTGTAGGGAAGCAAAAGAATTAAATACAGAATATAAATAAGCATATCATACATGATTACCACACCCATTTCTTTCTGTTTTTCTTCATTTTAATGCATCCTTTCACATTATTCGTGTTAGGGTCATTGGCTGTATGCTGTTTTCTAAGCACAAGACATAAATAACTTTGCACTAAAATGTGTTATTCATACTATTCATGATAGTACTAAGCTTTCAAAATTCCAGAAATAAGCAGGATTAGAGCTGCCAATTTCTGCCATATATTCCTGCTTCTGTGGTCACAATTTCTGGCACACATTTCAACAACAGAAATCTGTTTTATAAAATTGTGATATTACATGGAAAATAGGACAACCTAAATCAACCATTGAATTCAAGACAGGCTCTGTAAAAGCCATGTACCGATGAATCTCTTTACATCTGCATGATCCCATTGGGGATAACTACTGCTATACTTAACACCCAAATCTGTGTGGAGGTCAGTGAAGAGATGTTGGGACTGTCTAGAAAAAGACAGTCTTACTAACCAACCAACAAACCAACCAGCTAATAGTAACCTATTTTTTGTACAGACAAAGCCTGCACAGATGACACCCAAGTATCTGTTCACTGCTATACAGCTGTGCAGTTGAAATTCATATGATTATTAAGACATGAACTTTTGCTTCATCCATCTGGGAAGTTCTTAAATTAGGACACAATCCCTAGACATATTAAGAAAGGAAATTACACCTCTCAGAAAGTGTAGAGAAAATTGATAATGCTAAATCCCAGGAAAGAGATGCAATCACTTTGAAACTCTGTCAGAAAAGTAATACAGTGCTCAGGCACACCACTTAGGCAAAACCTGGTGTTATGACACTACAGTGCATCAAAAGCAGCAGAGGATATTCATGAGATAACCAGTTCACTTTTAAGTGACAAGTGAGCTCCCATCTTAACTGGAGTGTGTAAAGATCCCAATAGTAGGCAAAGAGCTCTTTCTCCCCCTTTTTTTTTTTTTTTGGTTTTTTGTTTTTTTTTTGGTTTTTTGTTTTTTTTTTGGTTTTTTGTTTTTTTTTTGGTTTTTTGTTTTTTTTTTGGTTTTTTTTTTGTTTTTGTTTTGTTTTTTTGTTTTGTTTGTTTTTTTTTTTTGTTCATTTCAGGTTTTCACCTTGGGAGGCTACAGAAAGCCATATATTTCACTGTGCTTCTCCAAAAGGCTACATTAATTTGTCATTTGTATTACAGTAGAAAAAACCATGATGCAGTCTGGTAGCACAGCTGGTCTCAGGGACTTCCATCACTTACTTATGCAAATTTTTGTGCAAGAAATGAAAGACAAATCAGTTTGGTCAGTGGTTTTCATTATAGTGTCTGTGTTTTATGCTGACAACAACCGGATGTGAGCAAAGAGGTAATTTTTTCAAAGGTATATTGGACTTAAAATTGAGGGCCATAGTCAGTGCTCATTTAGTTCTCATGAAAACTGTTCTGAATGATTGACTTAATTGTGAATTTCAGTCTAAAGGGCCTGAGTTAAACTAGACGGATGGTTTTCCAGGATAGCTTTTCACTTTGTGTTGTCTTTGGAAGGTTGAGAATCTTTTAGTATAAGTGCAGACAATTTGTTTTAGAATATGGATTTGGTTTAATGATAACATGTTCATATGACATCAGTTGCACAGTTTAATAATTATTGTTTGCAAATTCAAATGCATAATTTTTTCAAAAATCTAAATTTTCTTTATGTGTCTATAATAAAAATTCAATAAAGGCAAATCTGAAGTCATGGAAAGGTTTCTTAAAGAAATCCAGACCATCAGCATTTTCAGTTCATATTTGATTAAATTGCCATCCTTTGCAGAGAAACTTTTCTTGTGGTGTAAATACTCTTTTGTTGTCTTTGAAACAGGCATTTGTTCATGGTGTTTTCCTATTTTGGAAGAATTCACACTGTAATGAAATACTCATTCTCCTGTCTCACCATGTACTCTTAAAGAAAAGAGTCACATGTTTTGATAGCTACTTTCATCCTCCCTTTTTCATAATTCTCTTTTTTATCTAAGCATATAATGTAGAGGGTTCAAAAGAAGTCAAAACCAAATTGATTTCAATAACAGGACCAGAGTCAGACTGGCACATGGGAGGTTCCCCCTGAACATCAGGAAACGCTTGTTTTACTGTGAGGGTAACTGAGCACTGGCAGAGGTTGCTCAAATAATTTGTGGAGTGCCCCACCTTGGAACACTGGTTGTGATCCAAGGTAATTCACTTGAAATGTTTCTGTTTGAGCAGGGAGGTTGGATCAGATAAACTCCAGAAGTCTTTTTGAACCTCAACCCTTCTGTGATACTGCAGAACTGAGTTTGCCTTAACTGCTTAAAACTGCCTTCTGGAGCACAAGTGATTTTATTTTAACTGCTTCTATTTCCCTAATCCTAATTAACAGTACTTAATGAAATATTTCTGAGCTGGAAAACAATCCAAAACATTGGCCCCCGGGCAAACACAGCAACTATTTAAATTTATTGCAGAATTACTGAGCCCAGAAATTTCACAGCATCCTTTACATCAGTGTGGTGCTTAGTCAGACCTCATATGGAATACCAACTATGTGTCAAAGCAGGAGAGCATATGTACTCTGTGAATTCAAAGCTTTTCCAGCTCAAAGCTATGCCCTGTCATTATAAGTGCATACACTTGGGAAAGGGAAAGTAGTTAAATGATATGTGTCTATTTCTAATGTTCTTTCAGATCTGTAAAAAGCTTGTTTAATTCTGTCCTATTATTTAAGTCAGGAACTATACTCTAAGCTGACTCCTGAAATCAGTCAATGATCAGTTTTGCTTTACTGTTCCACCATATCATCTTTATTCTTTCTTCAGCTATCCTGACATGTGTCTTTGTCCTCATGGCATCAGCCCTCAGCCTCTCTGATGCTCTTCCTCTCATCACAGAGCTCTCTCTCGTGTTTTACCATTCCAGCCTCCAGTATTGCCCCCATTCCTGCTCTTCTTGAAACTCTGTAAAAAGTACATTGCCACTGCTAACATGACACTTTGTTCTGGCATAAAATATTCATCCTAAATTTACACAATCTTTCTCTTTCACTGGAAATAGAAATTACTGAATATGTAATGTAGGAGGCTTTACTTAAACACTAAGCACTTTAGTTAAACTCCCTTTTGCTGTTTGCAGTATCTGTTATACCCTGCTTTTACAACTCACAGTGGAGTTAGTTACAAATAAGCATACTGAATAGACATAAGAACTATGTCTATGAGGGAACACAACCTTAAAAGACTTGCTCAGTTGAGAAAAATGTTTTCTTTTTAAAATATGTTTTTTCTTGGTATTCTCTAACTTGTAAACCAAATGAACAGTTATAATGGCAGTACTGGAGTACAATTAGCGTTTTCTTTTTATATTGCATGTTTTTAATATGTCACTAATTCTTGGCATCTTTAATTTAAAAATGGAGTCCTGTTTTGCTAGCTGGCATACTTGTAAGGCAGATTATGCAGTTATAAATGTCAGATAGAAGTTGTAAACAAACATTTTTGCAGCCACATGTATATATTTGAGTCCATATATCGCTCACACACCCAGTCTATCTTTTAGTATTTTATTTTTGCCTTTCTATTTTCCATTTGGATTTTTGCATATCTCAGATGTACTGAGTTATGTTTTCTTGGTAGAAAAGGTCAGCATCTGAAAATAGGGCCCGTAGTGATTTAAATACTAAGTACATGATTTCTAAGAACGTTGGCATACATTTATTTTCAACTATTTGACATACAGTACAAAATCACTTGGCTATAAACTTTTTCATGTAACTTAAAGGCTAAAGTAGTGAACTTATTTCCCAGTTCTCTTTCCCAACTGGCAAACTCTAATGAGGGTAGAAGCAAGCACAAAATGAATCTGTTCTCACAAGTCATTAACAAGGAATGAGAATAGAACAGTGGTATTAATTTCTTGCAACAGCCTTTCTCTTGTGATCACAGAGGTTTTTAGGAGACACTAACAAAAGCATTTTCCAAAGCTCTGTGATTGCAAATTTGTCTAGGCCCAAGAGAAAAGCCTTGCAATGAAGCACAATAATTCTGAAATTGGAAGCACTTTCTGACAGGATGACCTTCACAATCTGACATAGTATTTCAGCACATAGAGGGTCGAAGTAAGAGCAGTGAAAATCATCAGGACATACAAGGGATTGTGCCCTTCTAAGGCAATGTGACAGTCTGAATTTGTGGCTCGTCAAACCCAACAAGCCTGGACACTCAGAGAAGTGATGAAAACCATCAATAGGCAGTGCAAGGTGTAGCAGGTCAAAACAACATGATGATTTGACATTCTGGTTTGGTAATACCTGTAAAACCTGCCTAGAAGACCCTGTCATTGTGAGCAATAGGAATGGACACATTTGGTTAGGATTTAGGAAAGGCAGACAGGAAAAAGGGACAGAGTACTGCTGCCTTTGGGCAAGTACACTTACACTTGGAGAGGCAAATCCTGCTTTCTCTGATCAGAGATCATTAACTTACATTTTTTTCTACTGTAGAATTTAGCTCTAAAAAAGTATGAAAGGTCTAACAAGTTCTAGAAGATCATTCCCTAAAAATGTTTGCCCTTTTTGTAAGTGGAATTTCCTACATTCTTCCAACCCAAGCTGTTGGAGAATCTAATATTCTTGAAAAACTACCGGCAACTTGAACCCAGTCTTTGGCAATCAATATGGTGAAGCTGGACCGACATACAAGTTTTGTCAAAAAAATTGTAAGTAAAATACAACATTTTAAAATTAAGGATTTAATTTTAAAATATTTTGACTTTTCAGTAATAATCTTAACAAGGGGAAAAAAAAACCCTGTGGCTGAAAAATGAAAAGTTAGTTGTTCATTAGAGCCACTATTTAGCAACCTGCTATTGAAACACCATCTATCCAACAGTTTTGTATCAATATTTGTAAATGTTTAATATCGACGTATATTACTATTGCATTATGATTTTGGTTATATTCATTAATGATTTATGAAATGAAGTAAACTTCAGTGAGTGGTAATCATGGATCCAGCTCTACTCAAATCCATTATAATTTCATAAAATCTTTAACTTTACAGTAAAATGGACACATAATTATTTTGAGACAGTCAGGACAACGTTGTATGACTATTTAAAGATGGTACAGATAGGATACAGTGAGATATCCTATGAAAAATGTGAGAATAGATATTACCTTTATAGATTTTTTTCTCCATTCTGCCAAAAGTAAAATGTGATAGAGGATGTTGCTGAAAAAGAGAATGAGTTTAAACATATTTGTGTGCTGCAAGGTCTTAGTGCATATGGTCAGCTCGGATTCACAAAATCTCAAACTGTGCTTTTGTGACGATTTGTGGTTATATCCTCTGGATATATATATATCTTCCGTATTACCCTTTTCTGGGTATTGTATGTGACAGAAGATCCTTTGTCTCATTTGCAATAAAATAAATTCTTCAAGTTCTGTCTAGGAGTCAGCAAAGCCAATCTTTGCTCCAGGTTGCAACTCTGGGTGAGACCATTATGGATAACAGTCCTGTGAAGGATCAGGTGGAAAACCAAACAGATGTAAAGGTGCCAGGAAAGGTTGGATGTTATACTATTGATACAAAGTACATTATCATGCATGATGTACTAAGAGTAGATTGTATAATAGTAGCTCCAGTAGTGTTCTTTTGATATATGTCAAAATACACTGTTTGATTAGAGGTGCTTAATTTGAAAAGGTATAAACCAAATAACTTGAAAGATCATGTTCATTGATACTGATGCCAGATGACATAATGCAAACAGAAGATCTGTCTATACCACACATCCTGTATCAAATACTGAGTCCACTGTGATTGAATACTTGTGGTTTTGTGTCCTGAAAGACCTTTATTGTGAGGGCTGGATATGAAATCACGGCCAAGAAACATCCTGCTGAAATAAATAGTGAGAAGCAGAATATTCTTACTGAGAAAATAAGCTAAGAGGTCTGCATGGCCATTTTCAGATTTCCTCTTTCTCTTGGAACACATGTTACTTTACAGCTATAGTATGAATTAGAGAATTAAGATAGATTAGAGATACAGAAAGACATATATACTGATTGATAGAGATATATGCAGCTGTAGTTAAAGTCTATTTTTTTCAGTTTCACTTCAGAATAAGTATTGTCATCTCACTACTCTGCTAGTCTGAGTAAAAAAAAAAGTTATAAAATAAAAAATATTAGCAACTCTAAGCAGGAAGGAGACAATCTACATGCAGTGTGGAAGTAGAAATAGATTAATGCAATGAGAAGTTTCAAGGAGACACCAGATCATCAATTTTTCTTAAAAAGCATACCACGTTCTGGGCAGGTGCAGATCTGTATAAAAAGAGGTAAGAGCCATCTTAATTTTATCAATACAGAGTCATTTCACGTTATCAGCTGGCATGTGATTCAAAAAGTGCCAAAGACTATTTCCTAGGAAATACAAACAGGTTTGGTTTCGTTTTTTTTTTTTCCCCCAATTCCTCATTACAACAGGCACTTTGTCACAAATATGCTGTAGCTTTAAATATTCTCTATTTTTTCATATTTTAAAAGAGAAAAAAAAAATCCCACTAAGCCAAGAATTACTTAGAAAGGAAACAACATATTAATTTAGTCCATATGAAACAAAAAAACCCAAAAATGTTTGTAAGGGATTGAATAGTTTTAAAACTAGGGAATGTTGTATGATTTTTATTTCGAGAGTCAGATTTATTGCCATAAGAATGCAAGGTATTTGAGATAATCTAGTCCCAAAGGAATAAATCTGCAACCTAGAGTGAGCTGTAAGGAATAAAAGCTTCTGCATTGATTTACTAAACTATCTCTTTCCCTTTTTCTTCAGGTCCTTTTTTTTTTTTTTTTTTTTTAACCACAATGAATTAAAAATATAAATGAGAAATTTATCTGCAGTGTGGAAATCAATGGTCTGTTCAAGGGAAGCCTGCAGGATTTGTTTCCTTGACCTCAGTATTGCCTTTGGTAATCCATTTGAATAGGGTTCCTGTGTAATGACAGGAGACAATTGGAAAGTGCCAAAAGAAATGCCACAATTTATTATCCATATGAATTAAATAGACAATGCTTAATTTTGTAGTTCTTCTTTCAGAATCGTTTTCTGTTTGACTGAAAAACTGCAACTCTGCTTTTCACAGAGTGAAATCACTGTAGAGGACTGTGACAAGACAAGCCTAATTTATTTTCTTTTCTCTTTCATGCACCCCTAACACCTTTTGTCCCTGTTTAATTTTAAATGCATTGATTATTCCCTATTAGGCTCAGCGAAGGCAGACTAACAACTGTTAACAGAATTCCATAAACAATAAATTTGCTTGTAGATTAAGCTCTCTTTCATTTCTTTTTTAAGGCTGGAATAAGACCTGCATGGATCTCAGAGTGCTAAAGCTAAATAAAAACTATCCCTCATGCTTAGTGCCCAGAAAGAGAACTGAAATACACTTTTCTAATGATTTCAGGAGAACAATGTTGTATTGGGTCTGCTGAGATGGACTTATTTTTGCCCGCAGCAGCCCTCTCAGTGCTGTGCTTTGCACTGGTTGCTAGAAAGGTGTTGATAACACACCAGTGTTTTGGCTGCTGTTCACCAGCGCTGGCACAACATCAGTGCTCTCTCTCAACATTCCCCACACTCACCAGTAGGCTGGGGTTGGGCAAGATTTTGTGAGGTGACATAGCCAGGACAGCTGACCCCAAACGATCAAAGTATCTGCTCAGATATAAAAACTAAGAGAAAGGAGGAGGAAGGGAAGGCACTCATTATTTATGATGTTTATCTTCCAGAGCAATCACTGGGTGTGCTGAAATCTTGCTTCCTGGGAAGTAGTTGGACATCATCTGTTGACAAGAAGTCAAGAAAAAAAATCTTTGGTTTTCCTTTGCTCCTATGTATGACTTTTGTTTTTACTTTGTTAAATTGCTTTGATCCAGCTTATTTTCTCCCTGTCCTGCTGAAGAGAGCTGTGACAGAGCAGCTTGGTGGGCACCTGGCATCCAGCCAGGTGGTCCACCCACCACAACTGCTTGAAAATCAAATGCTTTCTTTAAAGGCCAGAATCTTATAATGTGGTAAAATATTCCAGGAGTGGCATGTTCTGAGCTTTATCTGTGGGAAAATAAGTATGAGCTAACAGATTATTCTGCAATAAGGCTGTGCCTGTTTTATCAAGTTATAGGAGCAGAGTCTGCTTCACATTCAAGAGACAGTCAGTCCAGCTGCTTGCTTGGAGCACAGCCATCTATGAGGTCAGGCGAGGTTGCTCAGAGCTTTGTTCAGTCAGGATTTGAAAATCTCAAAGGACAAAGCAAACACAGCCTCTCTGGATAGCCAGCTTCACTACCTTATTGTCTTCATGAGGAAACACCATTTTATTGCAATTTATATCCATTGTCTCATTACTCTGCCAATGAGTGTGAAGAGCCTGTCTTTGTCTTCCCAACAATCTAATGCACTGGGGAGGTGCAGTTAGGTCCCCCAAAGTTTTATCTTCTCTAGGATGAGACAGTTCTGGTCCCTCAACCCCTTCTCCCTGGCCAAATGCTCATCTTTGGGTGTCCTCTATGCCCTCTTTGTTAATATCTTTCTTATCCTGGGGTAAACAGAAATGTTTCTACAACAGTTCAAAGATGATAGAGAGTGGGCCTGGACAGATTTACAAATATATGTATTCAATTCAGGATACACACACACACACACACACAGACACAGACACACACACACACACACATATACACATATATACATATACATACATACATATATATATATATTCTAAGCATCTTTCATATGCTCCTTTCTTCTATCTTTCAGAATTAAATACTTAGGGAGATAATATAAGTAGAATGTTGCAACAGATCCTCAAGAGACTTACAGTTGGATCTGATGTTATTACAGGTATTTTTGTACATAACAAACACATTAGTTGATTCTTCCTAATTTGCCTACCTAAAAAATCTAAAAAAAAGAAAAATTGTTTTCCCTTTCTGCTGTTCTTCTAGCATAATGCCAAGCATTACATAAAATTACACAAAAACCAGCAGACTCTGCAATTACTGAATTGCAAACAGTAAAATATGTTGACAATGAAATGAAATATTTATATTTTAACAAGCTGTTCTGACACTAATAGTATGTCTAAATACTGTTGCACACTAGTTTGCGACAGTATTGGAGTTGATCATGTACAAGTGCTGACTCAACCAAATCACTGGTATCTATGAAATAACAATGTGATATTGAATACTGTTGCAGAATCTGGGGGGTTTTCTCCTTAAATCTTTCTTTAAATGCTCTTTTTAACAGGATTCCTGCTGTCATTGACAGCAGACAAAAAGAAAATGTCAAAGTAGTCACACAATATGTATATCGCTTAACAGACAATGCTTAATTTTATAGAAAGTCTGGTAAAATGATGTTATGTGGTTAGAAAAATTGCAACTTTGCTTTTAAATAAATAAATTTCAATAATAGTTTTGGTTACTAAAAGCATAGTAAGCAAGCTTGGACTGCTTATTTAGGAGCATCTTGGTTACCCATACCAAACTGTGTCATGATATAAAGAAACATACTGAAAGCATCCTATATTCAGTCATATTCCACATCTTGGCATTAAAATTCCTAAAAAATTAACATCTGTACTATTATGGAACAAAATACCTGCAAAGCTGCTTCTGGGGAATTTATATAGGCTCAGAAAAAAAATTAAAAACAACGATAGTTTTTACAATGGAAATTAATAGAATTTTTTTTATTATTACAAAGATTTACATACATCAATTTTCTCCAAAGCAGAACAGTAATCCAAATAGTTACTAAAAATAATATAATAAACCATAAATAATTCAATAATAAACAGAGTTCTAAGTCATAGGTATGTAGAGGAGTATATCCATTATAACCTTAGTCCCTGCATGGCATCAGCTGCAACTTCTATTGGGATGGGTATGTTGAACAGCTCTCAGAAGTTGAAATTGCTATTTTGATCTAAACAAACAGCATGTGGACTGTGTAGTTCTGTGGTCTTGGAACACTAAATTATGGAACATCACCAGAAAAACAACATAATATATAGGAAAAGGAAATCCTAAGTAAAGGCTGGAGCTTCTGAAAAAAAACAGTTAACTCACAGGGGAAGCCTTCAGAGAACCTCTGAACAAGTCATTTGCATTAAAAAAATAAACTAAGAATACTTATTTGAAGAACAAAATTCACAGTCAATGTATAAGGGTTATGTAGATAAAATGACAGGTTGAACAAAACAGGTTTTAAAAGATATATCTGATGTATTATTTTGAGCCTGAAATATAGAAAACAATTAAAAACCACTTAGCATTTTTTAAAAATAAATTATTTCATTGCACTTCCATGTGGGCAAAATAACATGAAGACTAGATGTTCAAAGTTCTTAAATCTCAGAAGCTGAAGCAAATTTTAATTTGTTGCCTCCTCTCTGGTGAAGTGAATTTCTCCCAGGATGCCTGGAAATCTATTTAGCACATCGAAGAAATGCCCTGTTAAGATGGTTGTTTCATGGTAAATGACCTGCTGGGTTATGATTGCCTTGTCCACTGTTGCCATATGAAGCAACGGATTAGAAAATATCAAACACCCACTGAAATAAATTAATAAATGAGGTCTGAAAGAAATTAATAAATGTGAACTGAACTTTTCATTCCACCACATACTACTAACATATTAACAACATTGATGTTTCTGGATTTTGAGTTTGTTGGGTCAATGAAGATCATACTCTTTCTGGAGAAGGGAAAATTTATAAAGGTGAACACTTGTATGATAACTGTGTGTTAATCTAACAAACAAACAAACAAACAAAAACAAACAAACAAAAAAACCAAAGAAAAACTCTAGAAGTGGAACACAAAATATTCTTTCAGTATTCAAAGAGGCACTAGGAAAAGCAGTATCATGATACCATGCTAAAATCTGATATCACGTCAGTGACAACAGTGTTTGCTCAAGTGAAGCTTTTTCTTGTCAATAATCTGAGAGTACATAGGTTGTGCTGAATATATTAAAAAAAAAAACATAATCAAAGAAGTCTCACAATAAAACCAATCCCATTAATATTTCAGGTCTCTTTTTTTCTCTGTTCTTTCCTTTTGCTTTGTTGGGAGTTTTTTGTTTGTTTATTTTTAAATGATGACATGAAGCAAGCTCCTTGTTGTATCCTTCTCACTTTAAACCTGACAAATAATTATCTACAAGAGATCCCTGCACCATGATAGACATTAAATGATAGATAGATAGATAGATAGATAGATAGATGGATAGATAGATAGATAGATAGATAGATAGACAGATAGATTGAAGATAGAAAGAAAGACTTTGTATGAAAAAAACCCTCTATGAATTATTTTGCACAGATATTCTCCATTTGTTGTTCCAGTTACTGTACAGCTACTTTTAAAATGAAGTTTCTTTAAACAGGTTGAATCCAAAAGTAATTTTCATAAATAGGATAGACTGAGACTGGATGCTACTTAAGTCTTTAAAAATGGTGTTACTGGATAGTAATAGGCTTTTGGGGCTCAAAGATATATTTTTATTCTTTTCTTTTTCTGTACTCTGGTTTTATACTTAAGCCAAAAGGAAAAGGTTTTCCTCTCAAAATGTTTCCTTATCAGTTCTGCTTCTGAAAAAGTTTGCTCTATTTCTAATACCCAAAATTACCATTTCTAACTAAGGGTTTAAAAAATAGTGTAGTCTCAAAAATAATAAAAATCTTGTTCTTCTCTCCAGTTACTCTTACATCTTACATCTGTCACTAATAGAAAAAGAATTGAAAGAGAAAACATCCAGCCCTCAGTGCTGATTTTACACTGCAAATCCTCTATAAGTACTTGTGGCAACTCTCTTATTGCCAAGCTATTTCATAATGATTAATTTTACTAAAAAGATTAGCAAATTAATTAAAAATTATTAAACAATGACTTTACAACATTAAGTAGTAAGCTTAAAATACAATAAGAGACATTTCAGGGAATAAAATCCTTATTCTTCTACAACAATTTTATCTTTCAAAATAGCATTTTGAAACATTCTTACAGGGTGTGAATAATTTTCAACAGTTAAGTATTAAGTATGTGCACCTGAAGAGTCCTTAAGTGAATCTTATTCCATGGCAACTCCGGACATACATTAAAAAAAAGTTAATCCTCCTTTCTTTGCTCCCTGTGCACCACTTCTCCTGCATTTGTATAATGGAGACTGAGGTGGACTGATGGCTTTCACACAGGAGTACTTTACACATAGAACTCACACTCCCCCTCGTCCCATTTCATACCATAATTTCAACTGTGATAATTGTCTTTTAGACTTCCCTAGCTGGGTTTTCATTGTTTGGGGTTTTTTTTTTTGCCCATGTTAATTATACGTTATGTCTCTCCTAGAGCTGACAAATTTTTAATCTTTTTCAATAAGCAAATTCAAAGCTATAGAGAAAATACTATGCCTACTAACTAAAATGTTAATACCCTTTTACCTAACATTCCCTAAAACAAAGTCAGCAAGATGTTGGAAACTCTGTTCAGTGAAAAAGTCATTTGAGACATAATATTGTGAACAATTTTATTTCTTCATAAGGCAAGTCATATAGATCATCAAAACTCATGCATTACTTCTCTGTGCCTTTAGTCTGTATCTGAAGATATTATTTTCTGGTAAATCTCACTAGCAGAGAAAGGGCTGATAACTATTAGGAGAATCTTAACTAGCTTCATTCCTATATCAAGCTAGCCTGAACAACTCTCTTTTTGACGGCTTTATTCAATTTATCTAGTAAACTGCTATTTTTGTGATACGTTTTGGCAATACTGCTGTTTCACTTGCCTTATCGATCAAGATTTGGTGGAGAGACTTTTTCTGCAAGACAATGTAGCTTCAGAAGTAGCATCTCTGCCTGTTTTACTTACTGATGCTTGAGAAAAAAACTCATTCCTTGAAAACTAATTCACATTGCTCATGATACTGCAGATCCTGTAATAAAGTTGCCATTTGAATGTGGAAGTCTTCCTCATTAAAATCTACAATCTCTTCTCTCTCTTCATCCTGACCAAGATCCAATCTGAATCATAACGCTTCAATTGTTGTGGCTAAAATTCCTATGATTAAAAAAATTTGTGTAAGACACTTGTACAATCCACCAACCTACGAACAATATCTTTGTGTGACACAATATTTAGGGTGGAAGAGTTAACACAAATATAAAAAAAAATTTTCTGTTCTTGTGAATTGATTAGATGTTTCCTTGTGACCCTTCTTATTTGGAAGCTCTTCCACACTGTTAAGATCAAAAAACAAAACAAAACAAAGCAAAACCTAAAGGAGCCCACCCTCACAATTTATTTTTGAGCCACTTCGTAACTGCTAGCTGGCAGCTTCTGCCGAAAAATGAATGAATACTCTTTGTCTGTACTCTGTTTTTCTATACAAACTTGATACCTGTGCAATTATCTGAAGACTTAACCACATGGAGGCACCTAAAAAATTTGTGAGTTCATTTATTCCAGTGTAAAACTTCACTTGAAACTTAAAATTCCGCTCCTGCCTTTGGCACCTGGCAGCTTGAAATCTCTCTCATCTCTAAACCCCACTGAGAACTGTAAAGTAGGAATTCCTCAAACTACCTCACTTGAAGGAATCAATCCAGCAAGTGTCACAAGGTGACACATACCTTATGTATTGTGGTCACACTCCAGAGACTGCCAACTCACCTCTGAAAGATCAAAGAGAAATGTGTTTATACGAGGTCCTGAAATACACAGATATAAACCTTGGCTTTAAATCTTGCATCTAGGTGATTTTCTCCACTTATGAAAGAAAGAAATCTTCCTGTGAGGAAAATTAGCACCACAAAACAGGTTTTGTTAAAATGGTATTTCATGTATTATTCCATACATAATTTCCAATTATTTATAAGAATATGTACTAAATGTTCACTATGCCAGGACATATATTCTACTATTTTTGCTAAGGCTGTGGGAACTGTAACCCCAGGTAGAATTCTAATTTCCTAAACCACTCTGAAATACTGAATTCTAGCATTTGCTAGAGAAGAGAAATAATAAAATGAAAGAAAAGGCTGTTTAGTTTGATACAATGTCCTTAGATCCATTACATGGAAGCCTTCAATGTGGTTTGACCTGAAAAATGCCTCATAATAGAGTAAAAATATTGTCAGGTGTAATTATCATTCTTGGATAGGAACAAATGAGGCAATAACTGTTTCGAGTTACAATGGGAACGGACTCATTTGGAGAAGAGAATATTTTGCATATAAAAAAACCCAATAAGTAGCTTTAGAAATTCCAACCAATACTTAAGAAATCACAAATAAATAAGGGTTCTTATTGTTTACTTACCCAAATTGTTCAATTCCACTGACTTTAAGTGGAATCAAAATGAGTAGCTTTTTTTTAGATCTGGGAAAAAATAATCCCTTCATGCTCTGAACTACAGCTGAAAAGATTGCTCTGTGCAGCAGATATAGAAGCATAGGCTCTATGAGATGAGTTCAACTCAATTACACTATAACTGAGGGAAGACTGCAATGCGGACAAGACCTGTGTGGGGTATTCAACAGTTCAAGGACTGAACCATCCAATTTACTGAAGATAATGAAATGTGTCATAATCATTCCCACTGCAAAAGCTCATGTGGAGAGGATTTTTCATTGATGACAAACATATGGACTGACAAAGGGAGCAGGTGTGAAATTGACTTAGTTAAAGCAGAGCCTCAAATCTAGGCTAACTTCCCTTTGATATGTCAAACTAGTCTCAGTTCTGCCCTAAAAAATCACACAGTGCTTAGGATCACTAACAGTCATCATAATAATACTTAGCGCTTGCATAGGACTTTATGTTTTCAAAGTATGTACAAATTTGCATTTCTGTCATATTTCTGTGTGATCTTGAAATTGATGCTCAAGATGATCATTGAAACTGTGCACACTTCTTGGAAATGACAAGGCTTCAGTTATGTATCATTTTTGGATGTGAAAAAAGGGTGAGGAGTGGGTAAGAAGGAGAGATTTGTTTCAGCTGGGAAATGACAGTCCATCCTGTTTTCTATCAGCTCTACTTCTGTAAGAGCAGAAATATCTGGAGTGAATGCTCTTTTCCTTTCAGGAGTGAATGAGAAAGGGACATTGGGTCCTAACTGATCCTTCTCTTAATCCTACCATACATCCCCACAGAGGAGGAGGATAGATGGAGTGGTAAAGAGAGGTGGCACAATGCTAATTACAGAGTTGAACAGAGAACACAGGACGACTTGAATATCAAAAGTAGAAAGCAAAATCTCAAACAGGCTAAAAGAGGACAGAGGAGAAAAGTCAAACATTCTAGAACTGTGAGGAAAATTAGTTTTGCAGTTGCACAAAAAAACTAGTATGTGAGGTTTCTCTTATTTGCTATGAGACACAAACATCATACTGAGAAAAAGAGAGGGAGAAATAAGGGGAATATGGGTTGTTATTCTCTCTGAGATAGGGAAACAGTAAGTATGAAGGAATGCACATTGATGGAAACCATCCAACAATGGCAGATATTAATCCGCCCAACCAGATGATACTCTATCTCATGCTCCTGTAAAATGAAACCTGGCATGGATGGTGTAACACACAGGGCCTTTTTCATGTTTTCACATCTTTGGTGTCAAATTAAATTGCATATTTTTAATTGATGAACAAAAAGCAGCATAAGAAGTATGTGGCGAAAAAAGGGTAGGAGGGTATAAATTACATAAAGCGAAAAAAGAATGAAAAACAACATGAGGATAGCATAGAAAAAAGAATAAATTAATAGAAATAAGAAAGAGCAAGAGTAACATAAATTTAAAAATTAAGCTCAAAACAAACAGATTTATAGAAAAAATACACATCTACAATAGGAAAGAGACAGAAAAGTTAGAAACTAAAATTAAAAAGCAGTCATCTTGATCTCTAATTGACAGTCAGAAAAAAGGGAAAGAAAGTGGGAAAATATAACATATTGCATACAGGGAATAATATTAGACCACTACTATTTTTATCTACTTCAACAATTTTATAGTACATTTATTTTCAGATACAGATTATATATATAAATTTTGGAAAAAAATTCCACTTTGTAATGGGGTTTTTTTTTAGAGTAAATAAACCTGATTTTTATTTTTCACTGTTTTTGTCTCACAGAATCATATTTAATTGGGTCTGCATAAAGGAGATGCTATGAAAGGCTCACACTTACAAACAATGCCCTTTTCTACCAAAGAAGCTCCTAAATACTCCTATAAAATGTAATAGACCATATTGTACACAGGGATTTAACAAAATATTTGACAAAAATATCAAGACCTAATCAGTTGTGATTTTTATTTTTTAATGATTTTTTTTTCACTACGAAAACTCAAATCTGAATTATGTTCACTGAGGTATATAGGTGCAGAACAAATAAGTAGAATCAAAGTGAAATGATACAGGATATAAATACACCTACCTGTGATATTGTATCTGTCTTAGGTTTGCTCTGATGAAGATATTTCTAAAGTGGTTTATACAGTATGATGATGAGAGATGTCTAGAGGAAATATATCAGTATCCTTTTCTTAGGTCTGCACAGTAGCACAATATTTATGGTTTAACCTACAGTACTCTATACAGGGATTTTTTTAATATTTGTATATGTTATACCCTGAGGAAGGGTGGGGTACTCACCTCAAACTGTGATTGGGGCAACCACTTTGACCATATGACCAACAAACACAGCTGCTGCTTGCACAGTTGGTTTTTTCATCTGGTACTGTTCTTGGCTGGGATAGAGATGAATTTATTCATAGTAGGTTATAGAGGGCTATGTTTTGGATTTGTTCTTAAAATGACATTGATAACACATTGATATTGTAGTTACTGCTAAACAGAGTTTACACAGTGACAAGGCATTTTCTGACTCACCCTACCCATCCAATGAGTGGGCTGGGGTGCACAAGGAGTTGGGAGGGGACACAGCTGGGTCAACTGACCCCAGCTGACCAAAGGAACATTCCATGTTATATGGCATCATGCTCAGCAGTTACACTAGGGAGGAGGTTGGCAGCAGGTGGCCCTGCTCAGGTACTGGCTGGATATCAGTCACTTGGTGGTGGTGAGCAGTGATTTTCATTGACATCATTTGTCTTTTATTTAGTCTCATATTTCTCTACTTTTTTTCTTTCTTTCCTTAAAGTTTTATATTATTAGTAGTATTAATATTATTTCTTTTTATAATTAAATTGTCTTTAGTGAATTTTCTGGTTTTTACTCTTCTGATTCTCTCCCACATTCACTGTCTCTCATGGGAGAGTGAGGGAGCACCTGTGTAGTGCTTAGTTGCTGGCAGAAGTTAAACCATGACAATCCAATGGTTTTGTATGAAAAGTATTGGGTCAAACTTACAAAAAAAGATATCCAGACGTGACTGATATCTCTGTTTTTCCATATAAAGTTTTTAAGCCTTATAAGAAAGTTGTATTCTGTATAGTAACCTGTATTCAGCCATTCCAGTGATCTATGTTTATTTATTAATTTATCTGTTTATTTAATGTAGTTATTTAGTAGCTATCGAAGTATGAACGTGAAATTCTGACTTTTGAAATCAGTTCTGAATAGGCCTGCCAAGGCAAGGAGATAAAAAGTATGGTTTCCCACCATCAGCAAGTAAGCATCACTTAAAGTGCAACAAGTCACCAAGCCCACTCCACAAAGAGGTGGCCTATGGGCAGAAAGCCTTATTTTAATCGCAAACAACACGGTTGTATGTGCATCAGACAGCAGCAATACAGAGAGCTGATAGGTCTCATCCTTTATCCAGTGGAGAGGCGCCCATCTGCAAGGACAGTGGGGGCTGCCCACACTGCAGCCGACTGTACCTCCAGTGGCTGAGACCCTGAACTCACCTGAGTTTTCCACACAGGAGTAACTGCACAGTTGCCTTTGAAGTGACCCCCTGGAAAATGCTGCCCTAAGAAGGTTAGATTGAATTGAAATGCTGTTTTAGCTCCCACCTTGCCTGAGGAGGCCTTACTGCTCAGCCCCATAGCAATGCCATGTCTGCCTTTGATCACTTTTGCACACTACTTCCCCTACATGATGTCCTCCTCTGTTGCTCTCATTGTCATGATTTTTAGAGAGAATTAAGTATTACATTGACCTTTCATGTGTTTTTGTATACCCCTATGGGTAGAAAACTCCCCTTCTGCCTGCATAGTGTGGGTGGAAGCTGTCTAACCACTGCATAACACCTTGCAACTGAACCAAGTGTCAAATGCCTCAGGTCTTTGACACACAATACAACTGCTAAATATTAATAAAGAGCCAACCTCTTTACATGTCAGACACACAAAATATAATAACAAACAGTAGAATCCTTAAGCTAGTTTGATAGTTTTCAGACATTTAAAAATGTATTAAGAAAAGTCATACAGTAAATATTATGGTCAGTCTTGAATTCATAAATCAAGAAATCTCTGTCAGAAACCCTTCATACAGTGTTCACATCTAGTACAGGTGATTTTACAAAATATTAGGAGCAGTTTAAGTAAATGACAGTCCAAAAATTAATTATGTTTCCTATATGACTGTTAAATGAATGTAACTAAACCATGTGAATAATTTCTCTTGTTTTTCAAAAAAGGATGTTATCTGGTTAGCTATTTAAAGCTGGGCAAAATTAAAAACAAAGTAAAACAAAGCCAGTTTTGGCCTCACTCTGTAATGTTTTCTTAGGTGGTAGAAGCAAAATCTCTTCAGAATCTCATTCTATATCCATCTTTATTTAAAGACAGACCTCAATTACTGGAAAAGTACCATTATAGCCAATGTAGTTGAGATAATATTTTGAGTCTAGGGCAAAGACTGCAAAGACAAACCATGTGCTTTTTCAGGGCATGGTTCTTCTTTCCCTTCTATAAGTTGTTCGGCATGATACTCATGGGAAGATGATCACTGCATTCATCATAGACTTCATTCCTAAAAACTGACTTAAAATCGTACAGTATTCACATGAAACCTGAATATCTTCACTTATTTTACTACAGTAACAAGTGTTTGGAGTTTTATTTCTCCTGAAGTGATGAATGTATGTGTGAGACAGAGCAGGAGTGGGGGAAGGGAGGTGGGTTGGAGAAGAAAAAAATTGTTCAAAAGTCAGTTCAACTGAGGGAGTAACGAGGTCATATGAAAATACAAGTGCTCTTATGTATCCCTGTGTCTTCATATGACATTCAAAACAGTGTTTCTGTTCATTCTATTTCAAGATAAAATCATAATAAAGAAGAAAACAACAACATAATAAAGAAACAAGGACCTTGAAATACTGAGTTAACCCAACCACAGAGAAATCAAATCAATTGAAAGCCTTGAGCTAACTTGCATCTCTAATATACTGTATGTGCAAGACAACAGTCTGTCTCTGGAGTTTCTTTCCCCTCTGGAATGATTCTGCTATTGTGATTTATTTGTTTTTCCTAATATTTCTCTAGGCAATGATATCAGTGGTATATATATATATATATTTTTTTTTTTTCCTCAGATAAGTGAATTCATTTCAGATTTTACCCCCAGAGGACTTTGAGGAATCCCATGAATACATCAAAAAAGACTCCAGTAAAAAATTAAACCTTGTTAAAAAAAAAAAAATAAAAAAAGGAAAAAGAATATAAACAATTCCTGGACAGATTTCTGTTATCTAATCAGAAAAGTCCAGTTGATCTCAATTGCCAAGTTCTGCTTTTTTTCAGCTTTTTTTTTTTCTTCATTTTGTTAAGACCGTGCTTTTTTTTTTATTCAGATATGAATTAATCCTACTACAACATTCTAAGATTTTGGCTTTCAGCCTTCTCTGATGTCTTATAGAGACAAAGTAATAATAATAGGAGGAAGAAATAGAAATAAGAAATACAACCCCTTCCCACAAACTCAACACCTTTATATTTGTTTAAAAACTGTGCTTGGATCTCTACTGTTAGCAGATAAACAAGATGAACTGAAATTGTTTGAGGCCATCTCAGAAAAAAAAGGCAGCTCATAATTTTTATGCTAACTAAAAATTGCTGGTGCTCTTTGTACCAGCGTTTTTCATACTCTCTTCAGGAGAACTCAATTGTGCAGCTGTATGTCACACAAGGATTTATTTCATAAGTAGCCAGAATTCTCCGTAGCAACTAATGGGACTCATGAAGGGTATGGACAAATCTATTTGGATAAAAAGACAACAGATTTCATCTTTAAATTCATTTTTACTTTCTTTTAAAAACCTAATAACTATATGTTCTGTAAACATAATTCAAACCTGAAAGGGTTGGTTTGTTTGGTTGTTTGGTTTTTTTTTCCTGACTGGCTGTGCTAAAGTGTCATTCAATAATATTTTTTTCCCCATATACAAAATTGGATACCCTCAGCAAGGTAAAACTTGGCCTTTTTCTGAGAAAAGTCTAAATTTCTTCTGATGGTTCATTTGTTTCCATTTGTAAGAACTACATAAGGCCAGCTATAAGGTCTGGGACACAGCTTTTTGGAATCCAAGGAAAATTCCAATTTCTTTCAGTTTTGTATCATGCCCTAAGGCAGGATGAACTACTGAGCAGATGGTAATTTCTATCCTTTTGTACGATTGAAAACATATTGAATAATTAGTCCACTAATATCCTTAATCTGGAAACAGATATTTGGTGTCTCAATAAATCTCCTTAATCTTAAACAGAGGCTTAATCTAGGTGAGGACAATTCTGTTAAATAATTAGGACAAGCCTGGTTTAATGTTTGCCTTTACCTGCAATAGACTGAGATAAAAATGTGTAGGTTTTCATTCATATTTCATTGGAGTAACAGCAATTTGTTATTGCATTTGCTAATTGAATTCATAACACAAATCTTTCTGCTTGAAAGTTTTCAGCAGATCACTGTACTTTTGAGTTCTGATAACTTTTTATGGATCAGAAGTTCAGGAACAATTCTACAAAAACTTTGAAGTCTCTTTCTGAGTATGGGCATTTTTCATGCCAGCTGACTTTCTGGAGTTCAAGCAGTGATCGGTAAAGTAAGCAATTTTCCAGTCAGCTTCTCTTTCAGATCTGATAACAGCAAAAACAATGAAAACATGGACTCATAGACAACTGATGCTAACTAACTACATAAATAACTAAACTGTAATTTTTAATTTTCAGTCCTAGCCTATTCTATATATTTCTCTTCATCGTATAGCTCAGAAACAAAGCCAGAAAATGAACTTTGCAATCAGTGTATTCTAAGTACAAATAATGAGAACTAGATCACATCAAGTGATCAAGAGTGATAGTCTAGGAAATTAAGAAACACATAGAAAAGCCTATTAGGTGTGCTGTTTTCCCTCTTACTCACAAATGCACCTCCTGAAGTACACTTAGATTTTTACAGGGGCCTTTGCCATCCTGAGGAAGAAGATTAACTCATGTCGTTGCCAAAGCATTTGCTCAGCACTGAAAGAATTCATTGAAGTTGTGTCTATTTTACAGACTGTCCTGTGCTGGAGTGAATATTATCCCTGTACGCTGCTCTGACTCCAAACATCAACCAGTTAGAAGGGCCACAGAGTGCAATAGCGTCTCCTCTGGACTGTGAAGTAGTGTTAGATGAGTACAAGATGGCATCAGAGTGGTGAGTTTTCTGGGCATCCTCCCTGCTGCTGAGACTCATATCAAAAGCTCCCACGACCGTATGGGTGAAAAGGGTGAAATCAGAGGCAGAGGTATTCACTCTGATTCTCAACTTACTTTCTTCTCCTTATAACACACTATGTCTCTGAAAAGCTATCCACAAAGCTAACGCTTGTGTCAAGATGTACAAAGAACTGTTCTCATTCTTTCCTTATCTGAGGCAGAGCAGTCTGTCTCAGGGTCAGGGGCTTTGTGTACTGAAAATATTCTTGAGCCAAGCAGCACTAAAGATTTACCCTTCCAGAGGGAGGATAATGCACAGCAGCAGCCAGATTACGTTGCAGGTTATTGGTACAAGGTGCTACAACTCAGACCAGAATATTTAAGATTCAAAAACCTATAGATTTATCTTTAGTGTCTAGGGGAAGAATCATACCACAAAATGGGAAAAAATCTTAATTACCCAGAAATTATTTTTTAAAATCAATTTGTTTTGAAATCTCATTTTCGTGACCCATGACGTAGATATTACACTGCTAATAGTTTCTGTATATGATTGTGATTTAATTATGATTTAAATAACATCATTAATGATGTTCTGTGCAATAGTCACAGACCTCATAGTTTCATGTAAACAATATGGGGTACTTATGAGAGCTTTTTCTAATATTAACATTACTTAGGCTAACTGATCAAAATGTCTGACAGGGACAAGTTTTAACTAGAGATCAGATATGAAATCTGAAAGAAGATTCTTCCAGTTTTCTTAATTTGTCTTTGGTGTCAGGAACTTTGATCTAATTCTAAATGTTCTCTGGAAATTTCAGTATTAATTGCTGGGAAATTGAAAAACTCCATGC
Organism: Climacteris rufus; assembly: GCA_013398175.1. NCBI lineage: Eukaryota > Metazoa > Chordata > Aves > Passeriformes > Climacteridae > Climacteris > Climacteris rufus. The sequence goes on along the minus strand of VZRZ01007446.1, from coordinate 97,101 downwards.
ATAAACATGGAAAGTAAACTTAGAAATTTTCTATAGTTTTTCATTGTCTTGTCATAAAGATCATTAATAATTGGAAAACCACAAAAAAAAAAAAGTGGGGCTAATACCATTTCATATTTTCATTGGTATAGAATGATGAAAGGTATTGATAAGACAAAGAAGGAAAATATCAGTACAAGAAGCATGGAAATATCATATAGAAAGACTTAAAAGACATTGATAAATGAATTATATTAAAGTGATAGGATAAGATCAAATAGTCCAAAGTGCAAGATCATGAAACTTGGATAATAGTTAGGTTCGTTTCTATTCACTGAAAACAAATAACAGATAGGAGAAAAACTGACTTGATTACATTACTATTACTATCAGGAGGGAATTCAGAAAAGGAACACAAAGACCATTGAAGAGCCACAAAGATGACCCAAGGATTATGAAGCCCGCCATAAGAGGAAAGGCTCAGAGAATTGTCTTTGTTTAGCCTTAGGAAAAGAAGACTTAGAGATCTTATCATCATGTGCAAATATTTAAAGAGTGGCTGTCGCAGTAACGACACGAAGGAAGAAGGAGACAAGGGACACCTGTCAGCAGCAAGGAGGAAAAAGGGGGACGAGCGAGACCCGCCTTGTTTATTAGATATGCATTTAGAAATCACTGTCCATTGGAGGAAATCAGTTCTTCCTCCCTCAATCACAGTGGTCAAAGGAAATGTCCATCAAACTTCTGTGCCCAGGAGAAAGGAATGTAAACGATAAGATACCGTTACAATAACATGGCTATGTTGACATAGAAGAATGTGAGAAACTAGCTACAAAAGAAGGATAACATCCAGAACTGCAAAAGTCAGGGCAACAAGTGGCTACAAAGAAGATGGAGATCCTATTTTTACAAGGAATCACATGGAAAAGACAAGGGGTATTGGGTACAAGTTACTCCTGTGAAGATTCCAATTGGACACAAGAGAAAAATTTTTAACCATGAGAAAAGTCAGCCATTGGAATAATCTACCCAGGAAAACAGTGGATTCCCCAACCTTGGACAATTTTCAGATTTGTCTGAACAAGGTGCTGGGACAGTTGCTTAGACCATGCTTTTGCCAAGATGTGATCCTTCCCACCTGTTTTGATTCTATGATTCTATGAATCAAACAAGACTATGGAAAAGTTGGCATGCTCATACAAATATTAAAATTAATAAAAGAGCTAAAAAATACTGGAAAAGCATCTGTAGAAAATTATATATTAAGGAATTATATAAGTATTATATAAGTAGGAAAGTAAATTCCTGAAATCTTTTCCAAATATACTTTTACAAGTCTAGCAAGCCTGGTGAGATTTATTTAAAAATACTGTGTCCAATATCTATGACTGAAATTTAGAAACCTGGACATTTAATGTCAGTTTAAAAAAAGGTCTTTTAATAATGCTCTCTAATAAGCTCTCATATGGAACACTTGTTCTACAATAGAATAAAGTTTGGCAAAACATAAACCAAGAAAGGATTTTGTTTCTCTTTGCAACAAAACAGTAGGTGGAAAAATACCATAGACATACTTAACTGAAGTTAGATGTTGATTTTTAAACATAAACTTTTAGCAAGAGGCTCAGAAGTAGCAGACGTCAAAGGAAGGAGTTTGTGGAAGATTAGGAATGACAACATACAAAAATTGAGAAATTTCATGATGGAGGTTGGTGATGGAAAGGAAAGGATGATGATCCACAGAGTCAAATTAGTGGAGGTGATAAATCAAGACATCCCTGTATTTTCACATGCTGAAATGGAGTCTTTGAATTGTGTTAAAAACTGTGAGTAATCAGATTAAAACATAATTTCATATTTATGTTCTTATAATTTCTATACTATAGGCAGAAACTAAGTTACTTTTCTACAGTGAGAAAATTGAGCACAGAAAATCCCTTTTCTTGAATGAACAGAAGAAGCTTTTCAGCAGTGAAAAGGTTTAAATTTTCTCTGAATCTAGATGTGAAAAAGTAATTTCTACTTTGGTACTGCAATAATGCTTTGGCCAGTAGCGTGACAGGAAACAGAAGCTTTCAACTCCTCCCTTTGTTTTTTGTGGTGATGTTTATGCTCTCTGAAGTTCATCCAAGTTGTGCTTAGCAGCTGAGGAGCTGATATTAATAATTAATTAATTAAAATATTTAATTTTTAATAGATACTTTAGAATTTATTAATGTGATACAGCAGTACTTTCTGTGTAAGTACTTTCTCACAACATTTCCAAGACAATGAGGTCTTTACCATTTTGTTGTGTTTCTTTTAGTCATAAATATCTGTTACTGTCATCCAATTACTGTCCGTGTCAAATCTGTTTGCTGGTTTTTGTTAATTAATTTTATCAGTTAAAAGAGAATTAAAAAGACTTGCACATTTTGGAACAAATTTTGGAAAAATTCTAATTTCAGATACTAAGCTGAAAAAATATGAACTATAAAAGACATGCTCCATCCACAGCTCCATATAGTACCAAGTGGATTTACTGTGCTTTTCTGAAAAATAAGAAAGTTTCTGTATATAGTCATATGTAGTAATGCATACATAGCCCAAGATACTACTGCATCTCAAAAGAAGAGTATGTCGAATAATAATGGACATGCTAATTTTTCCTAATATGAAACAGATTTGTTGGAACTGACTGTCAAAGCCGTAAATGCCAGGTTCTGAAAGGCTTGTAAAATACTAGAAAGTAATGTACTAGCAAGTAATGGGGAGAGGGCTTAAAAAAAGCAGATGAAAAAGCAGAACATTTGGAACAAAAAATAACAAAGCAAAGAAATATGAAAGAATTCTGGGAAAAGGGCATTAGGAAAGGAGACAGCTATGACAAAAACTTCTAAATTCTACATGTAAGTTAATTTCTAATTATGCCTTGGAGACCCAAGCTCTAAATATCCATACACTGCACTACATACACTACAACCTTCTCCATCTTGTCTCTTCCTCCTAGAGAGCTGAAGCATTTGGAATTTTTCAGCATTTGCTGAATTCTTTGAAATTTTAGCTTTATCATTCTAAATATGTGTACCTATTTCTGAAACGTGAAGCACTTTGGGACACACATACACACAAAAATCAATAAACATTAGACAGTCTCTTTTACAATGTTAAAAGACAGATTTTATAAACCACTTCAGACTGCAAGATCATTTCAAGGTACAATACATCTTCATCTGTCACAAATTGGCATAGCCATTATGGAAGCAGAGGAGATATGATTTGCAATGATGAAAATCTGCCCCTATGAATTTCACAGATTCTACTTCTGTCTGAATAATATTTTTAAAAAGAAAAATCTATATTATTTTGGACACAAAATGACCTCACAATCTATTTTAAATTGCCTTTGTACCTTTTTATTCTCTTGTCCTACTCTTCCTTTTTCTTTTTTAGATAAGTTGCCATACAACTCCTTCCAAGGAAACAAAGAATTTGAAGACTGACCTTTAAAGATATAGGTGTGGTAGGTTGACCTTGCCTGATTGCCAAACAGTCATGCAGGTGCTCTCTTGTTTTTCAGTGGAACAGGGAGAAAACATAAAAGACCTCATGAGTCAAAATAAATGCAGGTGAATCATTTACCAATTACTACTATCACAGATAAAACAGAATCTGCTTAGGGAAAACTTATTTTGTTTTTTTGCTGATTAAAGTACATTCAAATGGTGAGAAACGAAAACTAAAACACCAACCCACCCTTCCTCCCAGGCCTGACCTAACTCCTTCATTTTTGACTCCTTTACCTCACAGCCAAGTAGAGCAGAGTGATGGGGAATGGGAATTATCGTCGAGTTCATAAGAGTTCTTCTCTGCTGCTCCTTCTGCCCCACACTCATGGGACCTTCTCATGAGATGCAGACACGGATCCTTCACAGACTGCAGCTTCCTTCAGAAAACATCTACCTGCACCATGTGTTGCAGTGTGGATGTCTGCTCTAGTGTAGTCTCCATGGACTGCAGGGGAAACCACGCTCTGCTCTGCTCTGCTCTGCTCTGCTCTGCTCTGCTCTGCTCTGCTCTGCGCTGCTGTGGAGACCCTCCTCCTCCCTCTCCTCTCACATTGCTGAATGCAGGTTTATTTCTCACCATTTTCTTTCTCACTCCTCTTCCCCAGCTACTGTGCAGTTTTGCCCTTTCTTAAGTGTGGTTGACTGAGGGACTCAGCTGTGCCCTGTGGTGGGTCCACTGGAGGCAGGAGGAACCAGCTGTATCCAGCACAGGGCAGGTCCTCCCCTGCAGTCCTATCATTGCCAAGGCATTGCCACCTACACCCAAAACATCAGGCAAAACATGTGGAAAGGTACAGCAAAAATACTGGTGCCAGGATGCTTCCTCGGCCTACTTCCTTGCCGCAGATATTTTCTATCTCTCATGAGTACAGTCCACTCCTCTGCCTCATGTAGAGACAAGTTTATTAACCTAATTTTTTACCAGATTGTTGTTTCTTTAGCTTATAACAAGAAACTCAAGATCAGTTAAAAGCCTTATGTTTAGGGCATCACATTTCTTGGCAGAGCAATAAGAATACTGTAAAACTGAAAATATTCCAATATTTAGAATTTAGTGCTGATGCAATTCTATTCAGAGAAGTGCCAGTAAATTAGTGTAATTAGCTCTGAGAAACTTCTCTGACCTATTTCAGACCATCTATTCATCTCCATTCAAACTTTTTTGGAAGGGTCATCATTAATTGTTCTTGTTAATGTGGAAGAGCAGGAGAACTGAACCTTGTGTTAATTAAAATAAACTCAAAGAAGGACTTGCCAGATAGGAAAAATCTAGGATAGACTTATGTTTCTTTAACTTGCATGCATATATCATTTCTGGAAACTGCTTTATTTTCCCTAAGACACTGCCAATGATAAAATCAAGTATGGCAGTTTTGAGTTTTTTCTCTTTGGTTTAGGTATTTTACCTTTTCACAGGAGAAGTGTACATTTCAAATGTACAATCCATATAATTATTATTTCAGACTTTCCCAGTGCTGAAGTGGCTAAAATATACTAAATAATAAACAGTACATCTTTCATCTTCTGCCATACTTTTCCTGTCAGGTAGAGGAAGAAGGGGGGGAAAAAGGATTTTTAGAAGAAATAAGTGGTATTTGGTAGGAAGGTCATATTAAGATAGGTATCTCTGTACTAGTGGTGAACCATGATCTCCACACTTGGGTATCTAGCCTATAAGAGAAGAAAATTCAACACAGTAGTGGGATTCAGCATGAACTTAGACAACACTGACAAAGAATGAACTTTCAGGTTCAACCACTGTGCTTCAGAGTCCAGCAACACTCTCAAATTTAACTTTCTCTTATAACATTCTGAAATACTGTCATAGGGAGTCAATGATAAAGATATTCATTCATCAGAAAGTGTAGTTATAGGACAAAGAGTAATGGCTTCAAACTGAAAGAGAGGAAATTTGGGATAGATGTACAGACAAAATACTTTACTGTGCGGGTGGTGAGGTAGTGGAACAGCCTGCCCAGAGAAGCTGGACAGCCCTGGTCTACTGAGAGGTGTCCTTACCCATGGAAGGGCAGTTGGAACTAGATGGTCCCTTCCAACCCAAATAATTTTGTGATTCTATGATTCTGTACAAACTACATGGGTTATGAGACATTGTATGTTGAAGAACTAATTTTCAGTCTACTATATATTTGTCAGAATAGGTATTTTTGAGAACTAAAATTGAAAATACCAAGGTCTTATGAATCTAATCAGGTAGTCAGCATCTGAAAATAACAAGGAAGAAGAAAGAGTTTATACATAGACAAGATGGTAGCAATATAGCAGTGCAATATCTATTCTGGACAAAGAACAGTGAACAACTATTCCCTCATGAAAATAAAATGAGGTTTCATACCACGAGATCAACATTTTACCTTAAAAAATTGCCCTCATCAAAGAAGAATAAGCCTTCTTTGAAGCTTTTGTATCAAAGCACATTTTTTCACAAAAAAATCTCACCTATTAAGCATCAACTTATACAATTTAAAAACAGGAAAAAAAACCCAAACCAGACTAGAAACACCTTTTTCAATATCAGCAATAAGTGAACAAGATGATCTCTGTCCACACAAAGACACTTTAAAAATTCCCATTACTGTACAAAGGCATGCAGCATATTGAGAAAACCTGTGTTTCAGAAGCACATTGTCCTACTGGGAAGCAGCTGTACTAGACTTTGTAGCTTCTATTACTGAACATGAATAAGGAAAGCTATGGGGTGTCTGTCATTAGTGTCTCAGCACCTTGTAGGATTTCATGTTATGTAGACATCTATATGAAGAGAGAACCTTGTGGTAACATTTGTAGCATACATCAAATGTTTATTTCTTCAACAAGGGAATATATTATCCTACACTGTGCATATAACATTATTCACGTCATCTCGTAATGCATCATGCAATATAAACTTCCTATTATGTCAGTTGGTGATTCACATATCTTATGTTAGAGATAGCAGCAGCTGGTGAGAGATACAGCATTAATGAGCTTTTTCTAAACAGTTTTGAAACTTCAAAAATGTAGCTGAACAAAAATAAGGAGAATTCTTTTATTCATATGTGAACTAGAAAAATATGTCCATCATCACATTTGAGGGCTGACAAAGTGCTTCTTGCAGCTAATTTGTGGGGGTTTAGCATTTTTAAATTCATATTGTATGTCTTTAAATATTTTCCCTGGGTTTTTTATTTGGTTTGCTTTGGTTTGGTTTGGTTTGGTTTGGTTTTTTTGTGATAGTCTGCAATAATTTGAGTTACCACAAGTCACTTAAAATTACCTACTTTTACTTGCTTTATAGAAGAACAACACTGGAGTGTAAAGAAAGCTGTCAAAACTAGCTCTGATTTTTGTTGAAGTCATTGATACAATATTATTTGTTGGAGGGTCAATAGGCCTTGGCCCATATAACATAAACAGTATGCATTCACATCCTAGACATTTGCATCACAGTAGTGCGTGCTAAACTATTAGAATATCAGTAATTTGTAGTAAAGATAGGACACTGACTAGGGGGATGGAGCACCTCTTCTATGAGGAAAGGTTAAGAGAATTCAATTTATACAGCCTGGAGAAGAAAAGGCTTTGGAGTGACCTAATTGTAGCCTTCTGTTGTGGTTTGAGCTGCCCCAAAGATCCCATAAAAGCTGCTTCCCTTTCCCCTCCCTCTGTTCAGCTGGATAGGGAAAAGGAATTTCTTCCGTGGTGAGATAAGGATACTGAGAAGAAAAAAAACCCCTCTAATTAAGCAGGCTAAAACAGGCTCAAAACTTAAAAGTGATAAGTGAATTTATTACAGAGTTAAAGGAGTAAGCAAAACACTCTCTTAAA
>VZRZ01007446.1:55229-85601 GCA_013398175.1 Climacteris rufus | reverse complement strand
GGAAAAAAAGGAAAAAAGGAAAAAAGGAAAAAAGGAAAAAAGGAAAAAAGGAAAAAAGGAAAAAAGGAAAAAAGGAAAAAAGGAAAAAAGGAAAAGGAAAAGGAAAAGGAAAAGGAAAAGGAAAAATTAAGGTAATGTAATTAATTTTTTTGGCCTTATTCTTAAGCCATACCAGTTTATGTATGTATATACATGGTTTTCCCCTTGTAATTTCCTAGAGCTCTCCAGGTTTCATAATTGTGGATATACATAAGGTCCATAATTTCAGAAATTTACTTGATCTAATCACTTCTGGAAGTGTTTGACAAAGAATAGTGCAGGAAAAAATGTATCCAGGAGGGTATATTTGGGTTTTGCTTACAATGGTGTACTATTTTGTTAAGAGTTTCAGTGGAAGGTAACTGTGGGCTTGCCCAGATTAAAAAAGAAGCATGCAAATAAAATAGGTAGAGAATGTATAGTTACTTAGAGCTAATTGTCTATGTGGATTGTTTTCGCATGAAAAAATACCGTATTTGTAAAATTAACTGAGTTTAAAGTGATTTATTCAATATGTGCTTGATATTTCCATTCTGGAAATGAGCCTCTATTAGCAACAACACATCCATTTACTGTACAGACAAATTCTCTGAGGATATGTGAAATTAGGAGTTTAAATTATGTAAGAGTTTCTTACAAATTGAGGTCATGTACCCTATAAACAATGGGGACTGAGTTTAAGTTTCTTCCTTCAAATAATTGTCTTAGATTTCTACAGCTTTCTTCATGTTTGCTTTGTCACCATAGCACTGTCTACATTCTTTATATGCATGCAATATCTCCTCATATCTATATGTATTAAAAATACCTGTATGTATGTATATATATATACAAATGCATGTGTGTGTAAATAGATATATTTGTCTCTGTGTGTGTTTATGTACTCCAACTGAGTTTTAAGATTTTAGCTTCAGCCTTATGAGCTTAAATGAAGATATATTTAAGCTGATGTATTTCCTGACTGTGGTGTAGTCAGGAAACTCCAGGGACACCTTTTTCTGAGAGAGGTCACCTTCTATCTCAATCTGATGACAGCTGTTACTCCAGCTTCTTCAGCATGTCAGATTTTTTATTTTAAAGGTCCAGGGACATTTTTTTAAGACAGTCACTTCTTTCCCCCCTACCCCACCACCCCTGTCTCTTAGGCCTCTCCTATATATTTAATTTAATTTAATGTTATTTTATTTTATTTTATTTTATTTTATTTTACTACAATGAGACTGTGACAATTCAAATCTTATTCCAGGTACCAGATTCCTGTAATATGACTTTTTTTTCAGTGCTAGCCAGCAGCAATGACATTTTTCTGTCCAACAGGAGGTGTTCTAATGATACACAGCAGTAGCACTAGTCAGAGACTAAGTGGCAGCCAATGTAGCATCAGCCTAGTCATTTTAAATTAAGTTTGGATGATGGATCAGTAGGACTGCAGAGCTTATGAGACTGAGACACAGAGTTTATGTGATTATTTCTTTTTTTTTTCCCTTTTTCTATTACATTTGACTTTTTAAATCAAAGCATGATATTCATGGTTAACTTAAGGCTTCTAGATGGCAAGATAGAACTTAACTGGGATATAGGAAAGATACAAAAACTTGGGAAAATTGAACTTACAAGTCTGAATGGGTAGCTGGTGGCTGAAACTCTGTTGTAAATGAAGATTCAGATACAGGAGCTACTCAGGGTTTCACTGTTGCCCAGAAAAGCACTTTGTTTGCCTAATGTTCATTATCCTGGGAAAGAAACATGAAAAATGAGGTTAATATCTTGTTCTTAAAGGAAAAACACTCTCTGACACATCACTTTTATTTCTGTTAAACTTGTAAAAATATGTCAGTCTTGCAGTAATTTTGGAAGAACTGAAAATATTGTTGCATTACTTTGTCCAAAGAAGAATAAAAAACAAGCCAAACAAATAAAATTTTTTATTTATCATGATCCTTTACTATGTTATAAAAACAAGTATAAAGTTGAACTGGAACACAACCTACCTACATTATAGTACACAAAATAATACTGTGTGCTTCTGCAGTACATTTCAAAGATCAGCAAAAAGTCTCAAAAGGTATTTGTATGCAACACTAGAGCACAGAAACGGTTTTTTGTCCCAATTTAGAGACATGGTGTCATGAATTAAAAGTTTCACATCACAAAAGGATTTTGCTGCAATAGGAATAAAATTTGTATTTCCAGAGAATAGGCTTTACCAGGACAAAAAGATTTTTTTTTCTCGGACCTCTTTTATTAACAAGATGTTTTCAGAAGTATATAATGAGTTACACTACCACTGTACACCAGTCTTTTCCGTTATTTGGATAAATACATTCTATTTACAGGTGTTTTTATTTGAATAACACTTTTCTGTAATATGTCTTTTTGCTTATAAAGGACAAAGAAACAAAATAAACCCTCTCATTTATTACTATCTTTGTGTTATTGCCACTGTACTTGCACATAGAGGACAATTGTATTATACTCTAAGTAGGACAAGGAGAGGACTGGAATATCTCTCCCTAGGACCAAGGGGTATAAAACTAGTGGCATTTTCCTATGTTGTTTACACCAGACTGTTACAATCTCATTATTAAAATTATTAAAGATGCCTCTGCCCAAACTGAGGTGCAAACAAGACCATATGCTGAAGTCAATAGTATGGATTTTATTTAGTAGTAAATGTGAGGGGGGGAAGAGAGAAAGAAATAGAAAAGAGAGGAGAGTGAGGGGGTGGTGGTGGAGGTGAAGGAGAGAAGACGAAGAGAGAGCAATGGATTAAGTAGAAGGATAATTGTTCCCCCTATAGATCCAGTGATATCCCTTCTGGTCTTCTCGGTGGTGGGAGTTCTCATGAAACAAACAGTTCCATGGATTAAAGTAGTTCAGGTATGCATGGCAATGCCCAAGAACCTCCCTGTGGGAGGGGGGAGAATTTTATGTACACTGTCATTTGCAAAAGATTCTAAATCTGTTGCAACACTGTGGATCATGTGCAGTCCTCTGGTAAAATGCCTCAGGAATGAGTCTGGGCGCACTTTCTGAGTCTTTGACACCTGCCATTCACAAGAATGTTCTGTGTGAATGTGAGCTTCCTGGGAGGGGGCAGAAATTTTACAACTGAACCAGTTTGTGTAAGGGAGGACAACTGACATGATAAAAAGCACCATCCTGTTTCCCCAGGGTCTCCTTCTTATCTGGCTCAAAACTCACTTTGTAGCCTCCAGTGTCAGGTGTTCACCCCTCCATCTTATGCAGACCAGATGTTATGCCATCATACACCCAAAACCTCTGCTCCTCCCTCTTGGTTAGCAGGTGCAGAGTGTGCAAACTTGGCATTACCTAATGAGTCTGTGGACTATGGCCTCCCCCACCCTAACCCTGCCACAGCTGATTTTCAGCACAGTTGATGTTGGCTTTCCTTGTGGATACATTCTTCTTCCCCAGCCTTGTTTTCTTTTCTTTAGACCTGAAATAATTGGACAATAGTCCCATCATATCTCAAGTTCCTGTCAGGGGACTTAATTCACAGTCCTATTTCCCAAAATCCAGGAGACATATTCAAGCAATGCAGGCTGATGGTTGAAAAATTCACCACGAGCCATCAGTGTGTGCTCGCAGCCCAGAAAGCCAATGGAATCCTGGGCTGCATCCAAAGGAGTATGGCCAGCAGGTTGAAGGAGGTGATTTGCCCCTTCTACTCTGCTCTTGTGAGACCCCACCTGGAGTGCTGAATCCATCTTTGGGGACCTCAATATATGAAGGATGTGGAACTCTTAGAGCAAGTTCAAAGGAATGCCACAACCCTGATAAGGGCATGGGACCACCTCCTTTTTTGAAGACAGACTGAAAAAGTTGGGACTGTCCAGTCTGGAGAAGAAAAGGTTGTGTTGAGACTTCATAGCAACCTTCCAGTATCTGAACGGAGCCTACAGGAAAGCTGGATAGAGACTCTTTGTAAGGAGTTGTAGTGATAGGACAACGACTAATGGGCACAAATTGAAAGAGGGGGAATTTAGGTTAGATATTAGGAAAAAATTCTTTACCGTGAATGTAGTTAGATACTGGAACAAGTTGCCCAAGGATGTTGGGCAGGAACTTGACAGGTAAAACGAAAAACACACATGTATTTAGGCTTCAAAATGCTTGCATAAGACTGCAATTGCACCAGGATGAGGAATCCATAAGTTTTGGAAATGTATCTTTTCCATCCATGAGTAACATTAGTCAAAATAATAATTAATAAAACCCCACTATTATTTACTTAAAACACATTTCTATTAAAACTCTAAGAAGATCTCATGAGGAAGAAAATTATGGTAGTTCAACAAGAAAATCATTATTATGCAGTCAAAGAAATACAGTTCTATGTTTTATCATTAACAGCTCACAAGTCAATCTTCACATAAACAAATGTTACAAGCAATGAGATTAACTATAAGAAACCATAAAAAAAACCTATAAGAAACCTATAAAAAAAGAACACCATTGAAAAGTTTCTAAAATGCAGGGATTCTTCTATCTAGAAACAATTGTGTTTAGCTAAGCTCCCTTTTGTTTCATAGAAATATCCCACCAAATATATATTATTTACTATTCCATGATGTATAAATGTTTAGAAAAAGTTTCTGCAGTCTTGCATTTTCAGTCTTTTTTGAAGATTATACAGTGTAAAGTACTTCTATAATAGAAATCTAAAGACGTTTGCTGGGCTTAATCAGTTCCAAACAAAACTGAAATTCAGTTTTTTATTTAACAAACAGTTTTTATTTTATAAAGTTTTGTAGGGATCTGGGCTTATTTACACACAAACATATCTACATTTACATGTGCACTTATAGATGTAATAATCTTGAGGAAGGAAAACTAATTTAAAAATATACAATAAATATTTCACTATTATATTTTAAGATGGCCAGTTTTCATTCAGATTTTACTCAGATTTAGGATCATCACTCTCATATTTACTTTATCTCGTAAACACTAAGAGATAGCAAGGTATTTGTACTCATTTTCTCTTCAAATTAATTTAGATTTAAAGCGTTTTTGTAGTACTCCATATATGTACTCATTCTCTATTTAGACCCTAATAAAAATTGGCAAGAACATTATGAGCAAATAGTCCCAAATATTATAAGAGACTAAAAATTCCAGTTAAAACTTGTTAAATTATTTAATAGTAAGTCTCAGGAAAAAAAGAGTGGGTTTTGAAGACAAAAGAAATCAAAACTTCAACTTTGTAGATTATATCCAGTAATTCAAATTTAGGTACATATTTAAATACAGGACACTTGTTTTATCAATTTATTGCCTGAAGTTCTCTGAAAATTAAAAGATAGCTTACTAGACCCAAAACTCTCTGCCACCCCATTTACTCTGTGACCCTGTCACCTTAAGCCCTAAACATTGCAATCCTGTTTTTTCTTCTCTTGTCCTTTTCCACAATTCACTGCAAGAGGATTTTGTGCATGTCTCTTGACTATCCAGACACATTTTTCACAACATGGACATATCAGTTTAACGGTTACTACCTTGTTTAGTATTTGAACAAAGAATCTCAGAACAACCTTGTCTCAATATATTGGAACTGCAATAGAATTATTTTAGAGTTCTTTTTTTTTTAACCAAGAAAATAAACTGCAAAATAAAATAATGTTTCAAACTTGATCTGTACGTAACAGAAGGTGTGTACACATAAAGTGGTGTAGCCACTGTTGCCTTCCTTTTTGCAGCTGAATATTATTATTCCCTGGTAGCTAGTTTCACACGGTTCTTTTCTGTAAACATAGCTATGCTATTGTAACTATATCTTATCATTCACATTCCTTTCTCATGGACACTGAATTTTGATGGACATTTCCTTTGACCACTGTAGTTGAGGGAGGAAGAACTGATTTCCTCCAGTGAATAGTGATTTCCAAATGGATATAAAAAATAAAGAAGGCGGGTCTTGTGCCCCTTCCTTCCTTTCCTCTGAACCTGGACACAGGTGTCTCTGGCTCTTCCTTTTGTGTGTTGCTGTATCACACCACCAACAAACTATTTAGGATTTGTTTTAGGGTTTGGTTAGTGGGTTGTTTGTTTGTTTGGGGGATTTTTTTGTGTTTTAAGGAATAAACTTTGTTATTATTTACAAGGATTATTTTGTTTGGCAATTTCTTTTGTTAGCTCTTATCACAGACAGCCTTATGACAGTGTTTTACCTCTGTATCTCAATTACTTTAGTTTCTCACCAATTCTATCTGCCACATTTAATTTTATCATAAATACTTTTGGACAGGGGCAATGTGGCCTGCCCTGGAATTAATGTGTTTTTGTGACACACAAGCACTGTGTAAGGTAACCAGTCTTAGCGACTTGCAACAGGGAATTCAATGATGTTGTAGTCTACATTGCAAATGTGCTTAATCTTGCTGTTCCAGTGTAATCATCTATATACTGAGTGAAGAACCCAAAGCACTGTGTTTACCTTGGTAAAATCCTTAGATTTTCTAAGTCAACACAACATTTGCATAATATGTAGCTTGAAAGCTACAGCTAGAAGTGATGAATGCTGATCAGGTTAGTGCTACTCTAGTGCATGAGACATACAGTGCATTACATGAGTATTCTTACAGTCCTTTAAAATGTGTAAGTTATTTCCAAGTTTTTGTTACAGACCTTTTTTTTTCCCCCACAAGTATCCAAACAAAATTATAGGCAGTTGTATTGAACACATGGATATCAAGTAAATTGGTTTCCATGGGAACCTTATCCACATGACAGTTTTCAAATGTTTTTCTGCTTTACAGGTGACATTTCAGTAATCCTAACAATATTAATATTGCAAGTGGACATGAAATATATGACATAAAATGATTTGTTTGTGTGCATGTGTGGACAGAACCTAAGCAAACAGCATACTGATTGAACAGCTTTTTCAACTCTGACTGTGACACTTTGTCTGTTTATTGTAAACTATTCCCAAACATCTCATTTTGGGACAAATCTGAATATCATTTGTTCTGCCTCTAAGTTTTAAGCACCCATACACTTCTAGAAGAAAGAAAATTTGTTTCAGCACAATGCGTAATAAGTTCACTGTACATTAAGGGATTGGTTCATTATGAAACATTCACATCTGAAACCAATTTTCTTCCTTCAGGAGAAGGCTACATTAAGAGTGCTGCAGACTAATTGAGATAGCAACATGGCAACAAAGCTGGAAATCTGCACAGAAATGTGGCAACTGGTGAACCCTGCTGCCTTGATTAGCACATTAATTACAAAGCAGGTGTTAGTGGACCGTGTTAATGGACTGCGCAAAAGGTCAAGAGGGCTTAGCTATCATTTTTTCCTCATAAAATTATTGAATATTTATTTCACAGCTCTTCTGATTTGAATATGTCTGAGGAGGACTGGCTGTCTTTACAAAGCAAAGCCACTTTTTCCTTTTTTGCCCTCTAGTCTTCATTTTATTTGTATTAGACAAGAAGCCATTTTGAATGCAAGTATGTAGTAGCTTGTCAAAAGGAAATTGCTTAACAGGAACCAGGGACTAACACCCAAGGGGTACGCTGCTTTTGTGTTAAAATCCTACCAACATGTGTTTATCTGGCCTGAACATACTTCTCGGTGTGTTTCTCTGTAGCAAAGGAGAGGATCCAAAAACAATTAATACAATTTTAATTTTTTTTTCATGGGTTAAGTACTTCCTGGATCTTTTATTTCTCTTTCAGTTGAGGGAAAACTGTGATTTTCAGATCCAAATATTGAAGTTAATGTCATAAATGAGGAGATATATCTGCCTCTCCTTTCTTCCTCTTTGAGGAATGCATGTCTACTTCTGGCTTAAAGACAACAATCTCTTTGAAAGAGAAGAGGATATGAACAATTTATTTAAAGAAAAGAGACAAGTGCAATGTTTGCTGGAAAATTAAGTTGGTAATCACCACTTATTTCTAATGTATAATGGGCCAAATCTTGCCACAGTACACTAAAATATAGGGGAAAAACCCAACACAGATATTGAAGATGGCAGTAATAAATGGAAGCAAAAGAAGTTGGGAAGGTTTAACCAGGTAAGAGAAAAGCTATCAAATTAAAAAAAAAAAAAAAAAAAAAAAAAAAAAAAAAAAAAAAAAAACAAACAAGAAAACACCAAACAAACAAATAAAAATCCCAAAACAAAACAAAACAAAAACACTAAAGGCTTTATTTGAATAATTACTTAGAACACAAAATTCTCAGAGAAGATCAATGGTCTAAATGTAACAACTTCAGAAAAATATTTTTAGAGGTAATTTCTAAACATTTCAGGAAATCAAACCTTTTTAGGATATTTATGCTGTACATAATTTTCCATAAGTCCTAACTATGAGGTAATCCATAAAATAATATGTCTAGATTAGATATTTCCAATCTACTTTCATGGATGTAGGTGAGCAAATATATTTTGTCTGTTTGGGTGTCTTCACAGCACTCACAAAAGCAGTACTTCATATTTTTAAAATGTGAACAAATGTTGTCTAGAATTTTTTCAGTTCTATTATTTCATGAAATCTATATTGACAGTTGCTTATAGTTTCCTTATGCAAAAGCTTGCCTCCTGAGTCACAAACTCCTCTGGTCTTCTCTGGAAAGATGTGCTTTAAAGATTCTTCTTTCTGTTCTCCATAGCATTCAGAATGCACCACCAAGCCAAATTTTGTCTCTCTTCAGTATGGTGCTGCTTCGCTGTGGGGTTCCAATGCTGATTAACACAGGTGTGCTGTGGCCTTCCTGGAATGAGTGTCCCACAGGGAACAGCCCTTCCAGGAGCCCTGGCAATGCCCCTAAGTGACCAGTGATTTCAGCAAGAACAGCAATATTTCAGCTGCAAGTGATTTCAGCTCTTGTGATGCCACTCTTGTAAAATCACCCAAAACGCAGACTCCGGGGATGGAGAGAGAGAAGAGTTTCGTATAGCAGTTCCACAGGTAGACTTTATTGTAAGTTATCCTGCAAAGGGGTGGCTAGGAACAAGACCACCTGGCCCAGTGGCACAAACAGGGGCTTTTTACGGGGAAGGTAGGGGATGGGGTGAAAATCCTTTGGCCAATGGGGTAAGGGTTATTACCATAAAGAAACAAGGTATGTTGGGAGTGCCTCTGAACTCATCCTGAGTGTGAGGAAGGTTTCTTTATGCCTGTGGAGATTCTTTTTGCCCTCAGGCCTCGCTCCTCCAGTGGCATGCAGAGAGCTCCTGTGTCAGGGGCTCACAGCCCTC
Source organism: Climacteris rufus (assembly GCA_013398175.1). NCBI lineage: Eukaryota > Metazoa > Chordata > Aves > Passeriformes > Climacteridae > Climacteris > Climacteris rufus. The sequence goes on along the minus strand of VZRZ01007446.1, from coordinate 76,324 downwards.
CACAGTGCTGTGTCCTGTGACAGAAATATGCATATATACCCAGATGTGAGGTACTTCTTCCACTGCTCTGGAAACTGCAGTTTGGTTTATACTGAGGGCTGTTCCTAGTGAAGGTACTATTTTTGACACTTTTACACATCAGAATATCATGTGTGAATGCAGAGTCCTGTGCAGATTCCTACAGATGAGTAAGAAAAAGAAAAGTCTTTAAGAACAGTAAATAATTGTAACTGCCTCTGCTACACAGTAGCTGCTTAATGTGGAGGATAAACAGAAGCAACTCTTTCCCACCGGGAATCCCAACCTGCAAGGCATGGACATTGCAGTCAAGGTGATTAATGCATTTGATTGCATATAGGTTACCTGAATGTCCTGGGAGAGGGAACCAAACACAGCTTTTGAAGGGAAGATACATAAATTAATTGACTCAGACATCTTTTCAGCAGCAAAATATAGAAGATGCACAAAGGACAACAGGCAACTGAACAAAGCTCTGACAGGTTATGTTCACAGAGACTGAAGTATATATTTGGTACAATGTTTCACATTCCACAGTAAAAATAAGCTGAACAAGTGTTATGCTTTTCCTTGTTCTTGTCTACATCAAAAGGGGTCCCTGATTCTATTGGTCTTTACATTTGATCACTGAATGCTACATATATATCCTGACTAGGAAGTAGTCTTATGATAATATAAGTTTAAATAAATTGCATCCTGCATTCATAAGTCATAGACAGAAAATTGATGGTCTATGTGTACAAGTAGCAAAAATTTTAGGTTAATTAATTTGAAGATCTTTCTACATTTCCTAAAAAATACACTAATCATGTACTTTGGTCTTTCTACCAAAGCTGTTGCTAATTTTTTCCTTGCAGGTAATTTTTTATATCTTCAAAAAGACTTTAATCCATTCAAAGTGTATGTGGCAGGATGGTTTCAGCCCCCTCTCTCTGCTGCCAAATCTTATCTGCTGATGCTAAGATTAGAGGACTATCTTCCCCTAACTTCTTGGTGCCAGCTGTGAGCTCTTTGCTGGGAAGGCAGAACATCCAAGATAAAGTGACTGACAGACACAAGGATTTTACAGATATGAAAGAGCACTGTAAAACTCAAAAACCCAGACTACAGTTTTGTTACTTCTCAAAGTCCATAAACTCTTTTCTCCAACATACTCAGACATCAGTATGCCGTATTCCATACTTCTCTTCTAGAAGTTGAGTGAAAAAGATTTGGTAAGTTACATTGAGTTCTAACCTTACTATTTCTTTGCTATGTAAGTTACATTGAGTTCTAACCTTACTATTTCTTTGCTATAGGTACCTTTATTTTTGTGCACTATTTATTCTACTGGTAGTATCTTTTTGTTTATCCTGTGTAGTAAAAAGTTTTTCTTAAATTCTGGTCTCATATGTGTTTTCTTGTGACTATTACAATAAATCTATCCATGTTGTAATAATCCTGATCGATCATAACTAAAGAAACAGAGAGAACACGTGGTTTTGGAGTGCAGGCCACTCCAAGAGAATTAAAACCCATCTAAACTCTCTCATATTCATCACAGTGTATATTTTCCAAACAGAATTTTGTATTGCAAGACATTACTATTATTGTATTAAGTGTTCTTTTAAAACTTGTGCATTCAGATTTTTTTTTCCTGAACTACTGTCTTTCTGATAGTAGTCTGAGGACAAAAAGATAAAGGATATTGACAATCTCAATTACCTTCTTTTGAAAGGTGAAACATACTTCAAATTTAAGTAAAAGTGTTGGGACAATAAGTAATTAAACTGCCTGAGGACAATTATCTAGACTTTGCGCCTTTTTCAGATAAACATTGAAAGTCTTTCTTTTTCTTAGAAAAAAAAGTAAATGTGAATCTGGAATCAGATTAACTTAACCTGATTCCAAATTCCAGACTTTTAAAAGAACATATCTTTAAAAGAATATGTAATATCTTTTTTTTTTTCAGTATATACAGGCATCCACAGATTATATTCTCAGTGGTTGCAATGCATTTAATATCTATTAATTTCAGTAAGAGTTATCTTCCTAAATATTTATTGAGGCTCTGAACAACATCTAATCAGATTTATGTCTCCAACTGTTTTCAATGGGCCTTTAAGTGATAAATCACATAAAACTTCTGTTCTGTAAAAGTCAAGATGCTATACACAATCAGCCTGTAATTTGATTCCAAAAAAGGTGGCCCTAGAAAGCCAGTCATATAGACTTCTGTAAAATCTAAATTTGGCTTTGTCATTGTACACAAATTATTCGTGGCAACTGTAGATTTATTTCAGAACTCTGTCATCTATCACTTTTTAGGGGGAAAAAACTCAACAGGTCTTTTTCCTTTAAAAGAAAATCCTGAAACTGTATATACCTTATTTATTGTTTACTGAGATGAATACATCACCCTAGGTTACATTTTCTTTAATTTCAGAATAATTATTAAAGACGGTTACCATCCACAAAAGGAATTTTTTCTCTTACAGTACTTATACAAAAAGCCCTGGGTGATTAAAAACCAAAGGTAAATACCTAAAGGTGGTCTGAGTGTGAACATTGTTTCTGTGAAAGAACCTAACTCTGATCTATCACAAACATCCAAATAAGTGAGACAGCCATAACCAAATCCAGACCAAGTCTGAGGACTTATAAAGCATTGGTAAACTGATATTTAATCTTGCTGGCACAACAGGGTAGCCCTTAGAAATTAATATCTTCTGAGGAAACAATCACAGATTATTTTCTCATACTGGACTGTGCATAGCAGTACTTAATGTATCTTTATTCACTATTATTTTAATATTAGATTACTCAAGAATAAGCTTTAAGTGTTTGAGAGGTCTGGTTATCAGTTAATCAGCTTCCTGCAACGGGAAGAACCTCTGTGACTTTAGTGTTAAAGTTTGCAGGTATAAGCAATCAGGGTGAAAATATAATAGTGCTGTGAACTATGCCTTCCACAATAGAAAGAGCATCATTTTAAATTATTTGAAATTTCTCGGTTTAAAAGGCATACTTTTAAATTGAGAAATTTCATATAATGTAAAATTGTGCCTACAACCACTGGGACTGATTTGTCTCATTTTCAAGTTTTGAATTAATTGGTATTAAGTTCAAATTAAAGTGTCATTGAACCAATGGGTTTTGGTATTATCAGGTTTGTCAAATGTGTCATTCAGAGTTTATCAAACAAATATATATTTTGAGTTTACTTCAAAAGCAGCTAGTATTTTTAAAATTACAGCTGGGGATAAAGTTATGTGATATGCATAGCATGTATGCACAGATATTACCCTAAGCATATATTTGCACTTGTTTCTTTCTGCAAAGGTTTGTTAAAAAAAAAAAAAAATCATTTCCAAAGCAACTGTTTCCCCCAGTGCATTCTTTTTTACTCTATATTGCTTTCCTTACTACCACTGCCTGGTACTAAGTGAGTCTATCAAGGTCTCTTTGGTATCCATCAGTTCCAGTTTGATTGCATAGAAGCAATTGCTCCTTTTCAGTGCTGAATCAGGTCAACTGCAGAACAGCAGCAGAGTGATTGTGTGATTGACAAGTCTGCCTTTGGGATACCAGCAGACATGAAAGTACATTGGTAGTGGAGGCTTCAATTAATTGGATAGAGAAACAGCACAAGAACTGAGGAGCTACACGATTTTATTACATGAATCTTAAGAAATAACTAAATAAATATGTTCAATCTCAGAATCAACCTTTGGAAATCAGTCTGACATAAATTATCTGTAAGAAATTTTGATCAGGAAAGGATTTTGCTTCAAGCTCACTCCTACAGCATTTATCCCTGGTGGTTCATTTATGATGGTCTTAAAGAAAATGCTCAGATAAGGTTAAAACACTGACTGAGTTACAGAAAAGTTGAAGTCATCTAGTTACTTAGAGAGCAAGTTTGTTATTTACTTTGATAGGTGAAAAATGGCCCAACTGCAGTAAACCAATCCCTAGTGCATTATATAAACAACATTTCCATTCATAATCTGAGTCATCTACTGACCCAGTGATTCTAATGTCAAGGATGTGGTAAACTTAAAAGTAGCTCTACAGTACTGAGTTGTACCAAGATAAGAACATGCTAATTTTAATTTGTGCACCAGATTGTAGACTAGTCAGATATATTCAGTATAGAGTATACATCTTAGTGATGAAAGTCAATATTATTTTAAATTCAATATGCAATTATGATTTCATATTTCACCTGAGGTCCATTTCAAGTTCTGGTTGAAGCCTTTTTTATTTGCGCCATTTTCCTCCAGGCCTGAGAACCATTTTTACTTATGACGTATTTGTTAGTACATAAAAAATGTCTTTTTTAGGTAAACCTCATGCTTGAATGTTTTCAGTTTATTAACTTGGAAATAATAAACTTAACGTTTTCAAAAACTTTGTGCATTCTTAGTGAGCTCTTTGCAGAACTGGGTTTTTTTTTTTGTCCTATGCCATTGGGAGTGAAGTCTGCTGAAGGCAAACTGAATGAAAATTGTTTTCACACCTTTGCTGAAAGAATTTTAAGATCCTTTTTGTCAGCTGCAATTATACTGTTGGGTAAGGAATCCAAAACCAATGGTCTCATTAGTAAGTGTTTCAGTAAAAACTGCCATCCATTGTGACAAGATATATGAGATGCTATAAATTCTCTTGCAGTCAGTGATAGCTTTTGTATATATAAAAATATATTTTCTCCATGCATGCCAAAAATCTCTCACATTTTAGCTTAGATAGTCAGAAATTAAATTAGCAATTAGTTTAATTCTTAGAGTTAATATATTTCATATGATTACACTGACAACGTGATTTCTGTAGGAAGGAATAAACTTATTGACATGAATACCAAATGCAGCTGTTCATGTATTTCATATCTATGAAGAAAATGTCTACCAAGTGCATAACAATGTCTTTTAGCTTTATCTTACTACAGTTACTTTTACATCCCCACTTTCAGCAGTGTAAGTTGGCTTCTGCTGACCCACCATACTTCTGTTATCTGATCCACCTGGCCTCACTGTCGTAGTAACGACACAAAAGAAGAGACAGAGACACCTGTTACCAGTAAGGAAGAGAGAGCAGGAAGGGGGTGCAAAGCCCACCTTCTTTTATTTTATATACATTTAGAAATCACTATTCATTGGAGGAAATCAGTTCTTCCTCCCTCAATCACACTGGTCAAAGGAAATGTCCATCAAAGTTCTGTGTCCAGGAGCAAGGAATGTAAATTATAAGATACAGTTACAATAACATGGGCATGTTTACATAGAAAAGTGTGAGAAACTAGCTACAAAAGAGTGACAACATCCAGAACTGCAAAAATCAGGGCAACATCTCACAAACTCCTGAGTGATTTGCTTGAAATCATTTGACCTTATGTGGATGACAGTTTTGATGTAAACTAATTGCAAATGACAATAAAGATTTTTTTTTTAACAGGACACGGAATAAGTATAGAGAGATTTCTAACCTTCTTTAAAGTTACTTCCAGTAACAACAAACGTGTCAGCAAAAAAGTGCAGTAATCTGCATTTTTAGGTCCCCACCATAGAAAGAATGGAAGATGCTGAACACTGTGAACCAAGAAGAACACTTCGGGGTCTTTAAAAAATATGAGTATTTAGCATGCTACAAAAAAACTCACTTGACACTTGGTGGGGCTGGCTCTTATGAGCTAATAAATGAATAGCATTCTCCAAACTTCCTCATCTTAAATCTGTGTGTGACTCAAAGAAAGTGCTATATTGCTGTACTTAGTCCTATTACAGTAGGATTACTTGGAAATTTGCATGTGGAAATGTAGTGACCTGGAGCTTGCTGCCTGAGGCTGCTTGTGGGAAAAATCCTTCTTTCCCATGGGAGGTATGAGAAACAATAAGATAAAGCACATGTTGTTGTGAGAGAGGGCATAGTATGTTTGGATTAGGGTGGTGTAGAACCTAGCCAACCATACTGGGGGGATGGTTGGACCCTAGCGAATCATGTACTGTTGCCTTGATTTTTGCAGTTCTGGATATTGTCATTCTTTTGTAGCTAGTTTCTCACATTCTTCTATGTAAACATAGCCATGTTATTGTAACTGTATCTTATCATTTACATTCCTTTCTCCTGGACACAGAACTTTGATGGACATTTCCTTTGACCACTGTGATTGAGGGAGGAAGAACTGATTTCCTCCAATGAATAGTGATTTCTAAATGTATATAAATAAAGAAGGAGGGTCTGGCTGGCCCCTTCCTTCTCTTTCCTCCTGGCTGGTAACAGGTGTCTCTGTCTCTTCTTTTGTGTCGTTACTGTGACAATGTACCTGGGTTCCTACTATATAAAGGACAATACAATAAACGGGGCTCGCTCGTTGGCTCTCGGCTCTCTGTGAACCAAGCTGTGTGCCGTGCCTTTATTGCCGCCCACTGCCACATGGAAACCTTGGCCAACAGAAAATACAAGATTGCAAATAGCATGAAATATGCTCATTTGCCTTGAATACACTGCAAATATCTTCACAATGATTGCATTAAGTGCAACAGTCTATGACAATCTGCATATTGTATGCACATACATCTAATTCCTTGGTTGCACATTTTGTCATATGGATGAATGTACCTTCCACAGAGAAGCTGTGTGGCCCATGACTGTCCCAAAGTGAATGCACAGTAAAAATGATTAAAGCAGTATCTTGTTCCCTGAAGATTCCTGCTCATGCCCCATGTGCAGTAATAGTCACAGGTAAAGAGAATTTGTCATCCTATCCCCTTTCATACAAAGCTGAATCCCTAAAGGCTCTAGCAAGCAACATGTGGCTGTCTAATAGTTTAATCTATTACTGATCATTGGAAGTGCTTCAGGAGCAAATGACTGTCAGCAATTGCAGGTGACATCCTTATAAAAGCCTCATGGGACACATTTTACGTGGCCTTGCCTGCTGCCCTCTATTAGTTGGTCAGCCTGTGTTGTGCCATAACTTCCATGACCTAGATATGTTGTCACCATAAAACTAGCATAGACAACCCAGATAGGGACTGCATGGATAATTGATGCAATCATTCCCAAAGTGACTTGCCAATCCTGAACTGACTCTCAGAGACTGAAGGAAGCATGAGTCTGAAGAAACAACACATAAGAAATTATAGCAAGGGATGTGCTGTTTCTTTGCAGAAGTTTTTCAAAGAAAATTGCAAAGGTAACCAGTCCGTACTTGTATTGTTAGCACTGACTTTAATTTATTACAAGTGCTCTCCTACCCATCTGGTTGAGTGTTTGTAAACAGTGACAGCTAAAGTGACATCATGACAAAGACTGAGGAAGATCTATAAATGGAGTAAGATAGCAAAGGTTGTCAGACAAACCACAGACAGAATATACAGTTCTGATGACAAAAACCAGGAGCAGGCACAGTAGGCAGAATGTTATCATGATATGTAGCAGAAGTTACCTCAATGTTGAACGCATATCAACTTTTTTTTTTTTTTTTTTTAAATGAAAGACACCATTGCAGCTAAACATGGTGTTTGTAGTCTTGAAGGGTCTGGATGAATACGCATAGAGACATGTTGGGTATGTATCTAGCCACTGTAACCAAGAGTTATGGGTTGTAGATGCAACCACTCTTCCATGACGGAGGAATATACTACATCAATGCGTATTTGAAATGCACAGTATGATTTGGCTTAATGAGCAGGGAGTAGTTCATGGTCTGTATATTAAAGGAGTGCAAACAAAGCTCCTGTGCCAAACTAAACCTCCAGTCAGTTTGGAATCCACATAGCATCTGATATTGCTTGTTAAAAACTCCACAAAATGAAGTTAAAGACTTCACTTTGGTGGGCAATTTTTCCCTCCCTATGATAGCATCTGAGTTCTAAGACTAGTATGTATTGAACTTTGATGAAAGGAGATTTAAGATGATCATACTTCTTCCACAAGGGACATTTTGTTATACATAAATTGAAAAGATTTCCTGATCAAAACTGCTTAGATATGTTACTTTACTTTCAATTTCCTCCTCAGTTCTAAAAGCTACATTGCAAGCTTATATGCCAATACATGGCCTGGATACATAATAAGTTTCCCTTTGCATCATTAATGATATGTAATTTTCTTTCACAGTCAACCTACAAATTACAAATTATGTCCCTTTTGGAGAAGTCTTTCAACTACTGAATTCCTTCTACCTTCTTGTTCTCGTTTGGATTTGGTTGATCATAAGTGTCACAAGAATATGTCGGCTGAATGTGAATAAGAATGTTACTCTGATTCTGGATCAGGAGACTCATAGTCTTCCATTATATGTTTTCCAGTTCATTTGTGATGTGTAAAAAAGAACTACTTTAGGCAACTTTGTCATCCATCCATCTCTCTGCTGAGAAAAATGAGGATTCTGTCTTCATTGCAGCGTTTTAAACAACATATCCACACCTTGTTGATTCTATCCATGTAGGATATTATTTCTTTTTCTTTTGCTTTCATTTTATTGAATTTCAATTTGACCCTGTCTTGAAGATTTAGAATACAGTTGTACTAGCTGAGTCAATATAGTCTTTTTTTTTTTTTTAACATAATCAGTAGGCAGTAATAGAACTAATGTTAGTGAATTTTTTAATATTTCACTCTTGTTCTGATTTTATACAATATGTAGAATTGGAATACGGCTAGATCAGGGGAGGTCCCAGAAGAGCATTACAGAAAACCCACATTCCTTGAAAATCCTGTTCTCAGAAAAGAAGTATAAGAAGTATTCTCCAGACAAAAGATCTCTTCTTCTTGCCAGGAAAGAAGAGAGCTTTGTTCTTTGCCAAGAGAATGGGATGTCCTCGATAAACTTCCTCTCATATTACCTATGCATAAATAACAACATGCATTGATTTTGAATTTATTTCTTTTGTCAGACAATCTGTGGGATTTGCGTTTGAAAATCTGGTAATAATTAATATCTTCCATACTGATGTGTCATTTTGATTAATTTCCTTTCTCCTGTACTCAAGGTCTAACTTCATGCTTTCAGTACGGAGAATGACTTTTCCTTCCCACATTCTGTCCTCATGTATCTTGTAGGAACTGGATGGGTTTATAGTTGTTGCATCATGTTTGCTATTTCCAGAATTGAGATGCGTTTTCATTTCCCAGCAGGCCATTTTATGGGAATTTTCATAATTCAAAATGTAATGAATCACTTTCTTCCTCTTCCTTTACTGCCACACAACAATGCAAGATGATCTATCTCTTAGTGAGTCTATTTCCTCATCTCCTTTTGAAATTCTAGAATGATCAGGTATTTTCTTGTTTTGATATTTAAGGGTCTTTTTCTTAAACAAATCCCAATGGCTGTTCATATGACCAAAGCTATGAAATTCATCCTTGTGACTCAGCTTAGAACTGTTGATACACCTTAGAACTCTTGTCAGCCTTAGATCCATTTTTTCCTGTCTTGTCTGTTCAAATGTTTAAAACATACTGGATTTTTATTTAATTTATAATATATCAGACATTTCACGAGAAGAACCATCCTGGAAATTTTGAGAATAGGTATTGAGAAATAAATATAATTAGGTGAATATCTCAAGAACTTGTCTGCTATCTTAATTCATATCTGCTCTTACAATGTGGACAAATCTCTGAAACAATCTTCAGGCACTACATTCCTCTGGAAGGTCACAGAACTGTCAAGGTTTAACCCCATCTAGCTACTAAGCCACTAGCTCACTCTCCCTGCCCCCATCTGGATGGGAGACAGAATCAGAAGACTAAAAGTGAGAAAATTGTAAGTTGAAATAAAGACAGCTTAATGAGACAGAAAAAGAAGAAAATAATAATAACAATTATAAAATAATTACAATGTACAAACAAGTGATGCAAATGAAAACAGATGCTCACCAGTCCCAGCCAGTTGCCAAGCAGTGGCTCTCTGGCCATCTTTTCTCCCAGTTTGTATCTGAGAATGAAACCATACATTTTGGAGTATCTTTTTTGGCAGTGTGGGTCAGCTGGTCCTGACTGTGTTTCCTCTCACCTTTTTGTGTCCCACCAGCCTTCTTGCTTAGTATAAACACAGCTTAGCAACAGCTAAAACATCAGTGTGTTATCAGCATTACTCTGATATCACACCCAGAACACAAGACTGTACCAGATCCTAGAAGAAAAACTAACTGTATCCCAGCCAAAACCAGGGCACAGACTAACACTGTGAAGTTTGTTTTTTGTACTGTTACACATTCTGAATTAGATCTTGCATTATCTGGGTGAGTAAATAAACAAATTTCTCCAGTTTAGAGAAGTGGTTATTAAATGTAAAGCTAGGAGATTCTAAAACACAAATGCTACCACTAGACTGTCTGTTTCTTTAGGGGACTTGTTAAGAAATTTCAATTTCATCCTCTTTCATAGATCAAAACAATATGTTTCTGGAAATTAGGCATGTGCTTAGCTTTATGTAAATACTATTTGATTAAGTATCCTCCATGAAGTAATTCATACCAGTGTTAAGGTGTGGCCCTACCCTCTTCCTTTGATCATTAGCACAGGATAAGAAGCAGTTCTTATTGCTCATGTATGTTCTTTTTGGTTTGCAACCATTATACACGTGAAAAAGCCCAAATCATACATTAACACTAGATCAAGCTGTGGTTTCCACATTTTCTCTGCAGCTTTATGCACATTATCTTTGAAAAAAAGGAAAAGGAAAAATTTACGAAGTACATGTTTTCCTCCTTTTTCATTAAGGCTATAAATGTTAAGGGATAATGTATTTAAGCTGAAAACTCCTAGCACAGACTTATAATGAAAAGCTTGTCAAGTGTTTAATATTGATACTAAGTGATTATTATGACACTGCAAAATGTGATCAAAGCCAATCACAGATACTTTTCCTAGGTCATATACCTCCAAACTACTAAATTGTTAAATTACTAGCCATTGAGCTCAATCTCATTCCTGTTTCTTTGCACAGAGATAAAAATGGAGCATTTTGATGAACAACTCAATGTGAGAAACACCATCAAAGTTCAGCTGCACCAGCAATCTGCACTTCCAGGGGCACCTTTTGGTTTTAAACAGCAGTTATGATGACAGTAATGATTCCAGTGTATCTCTGATTCAAAGATTACGAAAAGAACCGTGTTTCATGTAGTTAACCTGTACTTACTCTTTGCTCCACATTCCCTGTTAAATATTGTGAGTATACATATTCAGTCAGAAGCAGAAAGGAAAAATATTTTATATCAGACCTTGCAGAGGATCAGGCCGGGTAAGCATGCTTTAACAACTCTGAATAGTGACTTTTCTATGCAGCTAGATCCTCAGCAGCTCCTGAAGTCAGGAGAAAAAGAAGGACTGAAGGAAGAAAAGGAAAGCTCTCACAGTTGAAGACAGTATGCCTAGGGCTGGAATTAACCTAGAAAGGGGGGTTGGGTGATCTCTATCATACACCCAGATTGCTGAAGATCTCACTGTAGCATTTTTGATCTTCAAACAAACTGTCTGTGATTAAAGCTTATTGTTTAAAAATGTGATTTTTGTAATAAAATATGAGAGGTCTGGTGTAGTGAATATTTAGCACCTGGTGTGAAAAGAATTACATTTTTGACCACAGTAATCATAGAAATAGATGTTTTAAAATCTACCTGTGTTCACATTTCAGTTAACATCAGTGAAGAAAATGTTGTGAATACACCAGCCCTTGATTCTGTTTGAAGGGCAAGAACCTTCTAAACACCCCCTAAAGAAGCAAAGACTTTCCTCTACCTATTCCATGAAGTTTAGGGTGGAGGGAGCCACCCCACTTATTGACATGTATTGTTACTGTTGGGTTCCAGCCACCAGAGAATCATTAAAATGTACGATGGAACATTATAGTGCCACAGCCTGAGAATTCCACAAATCAGTGCCAGAACACAGGACTGACAGGAATTCAAAATTTGTGCTTCTTACACAGATTTAGGCTGCAGTGCATAAGTGTAACTGGAGTTGAATATGATTCCTTATCAAAATGGAGATCTAACATTCTAATATGGAAATTCAGGGGCCTGCATATGAGACTACAGGTTTTTGAGGACCAGTATTTATGTAGATAGAGCTTTATACTTTATCTGTCACTGTTGGGACAGCAGGTGAGACAAATAATCATGCAGCAACTCCAAATATTAGAAGGTGAAAATCCAAGAAGCCCCAAAGGGCCAAGGGGCCCCAGGGGCAGAAGGCCCTGATACATTCCCCCAGGTGTCTTTTATACATCTCTTAGCCTTCAGGCCACATACTCATTGGTTCTCATGCTACCGCCCCACAAATCATTGATTACTTACAGCTGAGATTAATCTAGAAAAAAACACTACTGCCTGATTGCAGGTGCACATCCCTGCTTCGCTGAGGTTGAAAGTTCTCATGAGCACCAGCTGATAAGCAAGACTGATACCAGCAAGGCTTTCAGACTAAATGTCTGTTCCCACACCTTATCTACATCATATCTATTTCTTTAGATATACGATATATACCCCCACAGACACACATATACACAAATATCAATGAAAGAAAAAAATGTGATAATTATATATATATAATGTAAATATATACAGATATACACTTCATACTATGAGAAATGGCTGTACTGGTGTCGTGGGTTGAAAGATAATTCACGGAAAAAGTTATCTCAAGGTTTATTATTAAGAATAAGGATTTGTGAGAGAAATATTTTGAGGCAAATACCAGGCTTAGCTTAAAACTATAAACTACTTTTATTAACAGAATTAGCAAAGAGTTTAAGTAACAAAATAAGTATAAAGCACTTTAATTTTCTCCCTTCCCATCCACAGTTCCTATTTCTTTACTAAACACGCAGGGATACACACATGGAGGCGATTCACTTTGTTATATTATGGAATGCCTTTTCCTGCAGGGAATATAACCTTCTTTACAGTGTTTTAACAGTGCACGAGATAGCATCCCACCCAACCTGCTACCACATAAAAACCTCCCCCAAATGAATGCAGTTGTTCCAAGAACTGACGCTATGTGGGCCATGAGTTCATGGGGCATAATTTTAAGGATGAGTTATTCTAAAGTTGGAAGCAAAGGCTCTCTTTTTTCCTCTCTCTACTTCTGTTTCTAGTATTAAGGGTCTTTATTCTTTGTTTTAAGTCTTCTGTTTGCTCAATACATCTCCCGCTCTTTTCATCCCCCCATGCATCTCATGAACTATAGGGAAAAACAGTTCAATTTTATCACAGCCTGCCGGAAAGGATCCAGTTCCAACATCTGACCTCCCCCTCCTCCTTTATTGAACATGGCGTCTGCCATGCGGCTCTTTTCTCATGATTACTTCTTCTCTAAACCAACGGGAGAAAATAAAAAGGGAAAGAACTTGTTGCCCCAATCACCAAAATTAGTAAGTTTTTACCAGTCTAGGAGAAAATTCCATGAGATCTTTGCAGCGTCGAAAAAAGTCAGTGCGGTTCAGATTTTATGTCAGGGAATTGCTCCATGTTTTTGCTGCCGTCCATGTGGCATCCCGCCATCACCACATGGCAGTGTTCATTGCTGCAAGTGTTACCAGCATCATGCTGGGCGCTGAGAGGGTTCTGCTGCCGTCAGCTCTGCTCCTCCTCTTGTAGCATGGCTCGTGAGAAAAGCGACTGTATAAATAAAGTTCACCGCGAGCCGGATTAAAGTATTTTAGCTGCTGTGTACTTGACTCCGGCCTGGCCCATGGTCATGCCACGTGCTCATGGCCCTGGCAGCCCCACGAAGCTCCAGGCTTTCTTTCATTTCCTGCAGTTCGGGCAGCTCAAACAGTTCCAGCGGCGCCAGGCTTTTTTTTTGACCCTGGCGCAGTGACCACGGCTCTGGCGCAGCAAGGTCCAGTCCCATCCCATTTAGGCCTGGCAAGGCTCGGCCACGTGGCTTCACGCCGCTCCAACCCGGCCCGCCCCACTGTTCCTCTCTCCCCGAGCACAGGAAACAGCAGATTTTAAATGCCTTCTCCCAGATGTCATCGCAAAAAAGCGAAACCTGAGCCGTTTATTTGGCTTGGGGTATGTGAATCTTTGGAGCTCTACAGAACTGGCTCTTTTTGTAGAGAACCACCCCTAGGGCTCCACCCCTCCTCTTCCCAGCAGTCTCAAAAGAAAAACCACCTCTTGTAAACCAGCACAATTGGCTAAAATGCCTCTTTGGAGATGTGTTTTAGGGAATGGGTACGTTGCCACATAAAATTTTGACTAGGATAATTATAATACATTTCAATATCAAGTCAAGGCATAAATCAACACACTTGACAGTTTTGCTCTTAAAAAATCCTCTGAGAATCCTCTTATGTTCAGCTGGCTTTTAAGATATACGAAAGTGTTTAAAAAGCTGTGTTTCATTATTGAAAATGTTGTTGGTAATTCATGGGCCTTAGCAGAGCACACATATTCATCCTGGCAAACCTAAGTGTTCTCACTATGGTTCATAACCTAAGAAAAAATATAAATTATACAAAATGTACAGGTGACAGAACATGAGCATGAGGGATTCTGAAGATTTTTTTTTTATGTTTCATGAATGTTTCAGTGTTTCTTCAACCTCCATATAAGTATCAAAATTAAAATACTCCACTAAGTTTTACTCTGAAAATAAGTTGCAAAAAAAAGGTGTGATGCTTACAGTATGACACTTACTGGGGGAATACCCAGATTCTCCATTTTGAACCTCCAGGTAGGGACTGGAGGAGTGGAGTACCTCCCACTGTAAGTGAAGGGCAGACTCAGGACTCCTTAATGAAATAGCCACAAGTCTATAGGCCCTGATAATATATATCTCAGAGTTCCAAGGGAGATGGCTGATGTTGTTGCCCAGACACTCTCCATTATATTGGAAAAGTCATGGCAGACCAGGGAAGTCCCTTGTGACTGGAAAAGGGGAAACATGACTCTGATTTTTAAAAAGGAAAGAAAGGTATCCCCAGGGAACTACAGACCAGTGACCCTCACCTCTGTGCCTGGGAAAATCATGGAAACGACATTTAGGCACAAGGAAGTAATCCATGACAGTGGGAATGGCTTTACTAAGGGCAAATCATGCCAGATCAGTCTGGTGGCTTTCTATGACAGAGTGATTACAATGGTCAATAAGAGATGATCAACTGATGCCATTACCTATATTTCTGTAAGGCCTTTAAGAATTGCAAAATTCATCCTTGTCTCTTGATTGGCAAGATCTGAATTTGAACATGAACTGTTCACTGGATAAGGAATTAGTTGGATAGATGCAGCCAGGCAGTTGTAGCCAATGGCTTTATGTCCAGGTGGAAGCCAGTGACAAGTGGTGTCCCTCAGGGTTCTGTCTTGGGACCGGTGCTCTTCAGTATCTTAATCAGTGACACAAGCAGTGGGATCAAGTGAACCCTCAGCAAGTCTGCAGAGGGCACCAGGCTGAGCTTTGCATTTGACACAGCAGGACAGGATGCTGTCCAGGACGACCTGCACAGGCTTGAGAAGTGGACCTGTGAGAACTTAATGAAATTCAACAAGTCAAAATGCAAGTTCACCTGGGTGGAGCAATCCCAGAGACAAGCACAGACTGGGAGAGGAACTCATTGAGCTTTGAGAGTTCTGTGGAGAATGACTTGGGGGTTCTCATGGATGAAAAGTTGGACATGAGTCAGTGGTGTAGCTCACAGTTCAGAAAGCCAACTGCACGCTGGGCTGCGTCGAAAGAGAAGGGGCCAGCAGGTTGAGGGAGGTGATTCTTCCCCCTACTCTGCCCTCTTGAGACCCCATCTGGAGTACTGTGTTCAGGTCTGGGGTCCTCAGAGCAACACAGACATGGCTCTGTTAGACAAGGTCCAAAGGAGACCACGAGGATGATCAGAACCTCTGCTATGAAGATTGACTGAGAGAGCTGGGGTTTTTTCAGCCTGGCGAAGAGAAGACTTCGGGAACACCTTAGAACAGACTTCCAGTACTTAAAGGGGGATTATAAAAAAGAGGGACAAGAACTTTTTATATGGGCAGATAGTGGTAGGACAAGGGGGAATAGTTTTAAAATAAAAGAGAAGAGATTTAGATTATGTATTTGAAAGATATTTTTTACTGTGAGGGTAGTGAGGCACAAGAATAGGTTGCCCAGAGAAATTCTGGATATCCCATTCCTGGAAGCATTCAAAGTCAGATTGAATGGAATCCAGAGCAACCTGACCTGGTGGGTGACACCCCTGCCCATAGAGGATGATTGTGAGACTTGATGATCTTCAAGGTCCCTTTCAACTCAAACCATTATATGGTTCTGTGACTAATGATCCATTTCAGGTCATACCCACAGGTAGCCTAAAATAAAATACTTTTATTGAAAAAAATACTGTCTCTATAAGTTTTTTCTTTAACATGAATATTTTAAATCATAACCAGCACCATAATCTTGATTGTAGGAAAATGTATGCATTTATATAGGTTAACAAGGTTTAGTTATGTCTCAAAAATGTCTCTGAAAGCATTGAATTTTTGTTTTAAATTTTCTGAACAAATTTCAAGTGACTTGTTGAAGAAAACCTTTCATTTTTCTTTAAAGCTAGGTTTTAATCCCTTAAATACTATCTAAGATAATGCTGGAAAAACACCTTTTTTTTAATCTCTAAAAGAAGCTTGTCTATTTATCCGAGCTTCAGACCAAAAGGACATGTCAGATTTCAGATAATCAAAAACTCACAGTATGACTGAGATTGGAAGATCACCTTGACCAACCTCCCTGTTCAACCAAGGACATCCAAACCAGCTGCCACTGACTATATGCAGAAGACTTTAGAATATCTCCAAGGACGGAGAGGTCTGGGTACAGAGGAAAAGAGAGATGGAGTTTCCAGCACAGTTGAATTCCATGCCACTCACATCATGGAGCGGTTTCAGCAGAAAATGCCAAGCTGTCGGAAGCTGGTAGTTCATTCAGTCTCTGGACCCAGCACTCAGGTGTGGTGTGGTATCACCGGTGCTGAGCAGAAGGGGAGGATCACCTTTCTCAATCTTAAAGCAATACTTTTCCCAGTGAAGTCCAGGATATCATTGACCTTTGATGTAAGGGCACATTGCTAGCTGTCTTGGGGTGACTGTATCATTTCCCCATGATATTGTATTCCCATCGTCAGCTGTCATCGTCAGCAGAGCTTTCAGTACGAGGTTATGTTTCTATACAACAGAAGCAGACTTCCTCTCAGTGGACTGTTTAAAAACAAGGTCACTCCCCTGGGATTTCTCCTTCTTCCCAGCTGTGGCAGATGGGCCAGCTGTGGCGAAGAGAAGGAGAGGGTTTTTTTTCTCTTGTTTCCCCCTTGCCTTTTCAACCAGTTTTTTTCCCTTATTTTTGCATTTTCTTCTGTTTCCTTGGACCTGTACCATCTCCTGGGACTAAAGTACCGATTTTTTCCTGAGAGGACTGGCGCACACACCCCCAGGCCTGGAGAGGCCTAGTGGTGGGGCCTGCACTGAGACCCCGGCCTCAAGAACCATCCAATGGAAGGGACTCTGGGACTTTCTACTGAGGTTTTTTCCTTTTTCGGGGGTTTATAATCCGACATTATTCATCTCTGGGGTTTTGTTGCCCTGAGTTTTGCAGTTCTTGATGTTTTCATTCTTCTGTAACTGTTTCTCACACATTCTCTGTAAACATAACCATGTTTTTGTAATGGTAGTTTATTATTTACATTCCTTTCTCCTGGGTGGAGAGATTTGATGGCTATTTCCTTTGACCAGTGTGATTGAGGGGTGGCAAGTTCTCCCTCCAATCCACAGTGGTTTCTAAGAGACATATAAAATAAAGTTCGGGCCGGTTAAGCCCAGTTGTTTTTGGCTCTCTTCAATAGGTGTCTTCATCTTTCTTTCATGTCGGCTTGCAACAGGGTTTTCTTGGTTTCTATTTCTGTTTTCTATCTTTTTTTTTTTGTGTCTGCATGCATATCATGTGAATAAACGGGTTTTTTTACTTTCTTCTGAGAAGTTTCTTTCCAAGTCTGGTAGGGGAGGGGCTGGTGAAGGCTGCCTTCCATTTGGAAAGGGTTTTCTCCTAAATCTGTCTCAAACTAGGACACTACCTCATGTAAAGATGCATCTGGACTTGTCTGGAAGCATGCTAAGATATAGACATACATAGACAGGATAGTCCAAGCTGAAATATCATTGCAAAATAATATCAATATAAGTATTTGAGAAAATGTTCTAGAGGAGGTTTTAGTTCTAAGTATTTGCTATTAAATGACTGCTGATTTAAACTGAATTTTGAAATATCATTTCACTGATACTGCTTTCCATTTCTTTGATGTCTGAATGTACACAAGAATGTTATAAAAGCACAAAGAATGTCTACTATGTGAAGATAACAGGAAAATGGGTACAGATAACACAGCTTGCAGAAATATGTTTATCTAAATTGTTTGTAAGATATCTGATTTAGCTTTTTTAGTTATGCAAAATACTTTCTAATATAAACTAAATTTAGTTATTTAACATCTCATAAAATTAACTGCATATGGAGAACTGTTTCTGTCACACTGTACACTTGTTTTTTCTTATGTAGATAGCTGAGCTTTTGGAAAGTTGAGACTAATCTAGGAGGCCAGATGTGGGTGAACTGGTAACTGCTTCTAGGATCCATAGCAGTCAAAAGAAATGAAGAGCTTGATTTAATCCATGTTGTGCAAAAATTGAGACAAAGCCTGCCTCAAAGAGTTGTAATCTAAATGAAAATGACACACAGGAAGTAGAAAACACATAATAAGCATCAAAATGCCTTGGTGTCAGGGTCAGTATTACAGTTCAAAGTCCAATCCAGTTATCTATTATTATGTGTAGCCACTTTCTAAGCTAGCTGTTTGGAAAACAATTTATACTTCATTCCCTCCTACTGTTTATGGATCTAAGTCTGATTAAACACATAGATGTTTTCAAGTTATCTTTTCTTATTTTTTTTAATCTTGTGAATAGGGTTATTTGTTTATATGAAACATGAAATTAGATGTCAGATGGAATTTGCAATCAGAGTTGGTTGAACAGATTGTGCTTAGAATTTGATGAAGATAGTAGCATGATTAAATTTTATATTAGACCTATTTATTGCTTTAACCTGCAGAATATCTGAAAGACAATTAGGATAACAGAAAAAAGTTTGATAGGAGTTTGAACACTTTTTCTTTACAGTCTGTAGACATAAACTATTTAAACCAGAAGTAGGAAAGAATCCTCACAAAAGCTTCTGTAATTGGAGATCCCTGATCACTTTAATGAGTGACTTACAGTAATAGTTTGAAGAATATCATAAATAAATTAAGTGAATAGGAAAGAACAGCTAGCCATAAATGAAATTTTCTTCTTTTCATCTCATTGAGTGTGCTTGCAAACAGGTTCTTCCAAGGGAACTGCTAGGACAGTGCCAAACATTCTTGAAAAATCTCTAAATTTTAAAAAATTATTGCCATTTAAAGTACATTTTAATACAAAGTACATTTCCCTCTATTTACTATAAACCTTGCTTGTAATTGTGAGAATTTTTGTTGCATGAAACAGTTACAGTAGTCATCTCCATGTGGTGGTGTTTTCCTTCAGCCTAGAGTAACTTTAGAGAGATGTGCAGAAAATTAACAGCAAGACTGAATCTTTTCTTCCACTAAACTGATGATTATGATTCAGAAAAATTGTTTTAATAAAATGATGCTAGTAACTGCACTTAATAATCTATAAGAACTAAAGTAGTTTTCAAAACAGTTAACAACATCCTTTTGCTTGTCTTTAATAGTAATTTTATATTCGGGGAAAAAGATTTTGAGTTACAGATATCACACGTAACTGATTTCTGGTTGACAAAATTACAACGAGCAGTTTAGAGAAGAATACTGTTATACTCTTAATAGGAAGGGTTAAAAATTTGAGATCCATACAAAGCATAAGTTATTTAACACTATTTTCATTGAATTAAGACATGCTGTGAAGGTAGAGCATGAGTATAGACACTCATACACTCCATGAGGGAAGAATACAAAACCCCAGGTGTGACCTCTTACTGTTCCTAAAGCTATTACTTCTAAGAACAAGTAAACTTGTCAAGCAAGTTTCTTGATACACTTTCTTATAGCTTTTGAGATCTATGGTCTAAGTTTCCAAATGGAATCGGTGTTTGGTGTATCTTTCTGTGCTATACTCTATTTAAATTTTGCCCAAGCAAAGAATATGTTAAAGGAAAGCAAAAGAATCTGACAGTCATTTAGCACTGCACTTGTTATCAAACTGTCTTAAAAAATAATCTTTACCTGTTTTAAGAAGTTCTACAACTGCAAAGAGAAAACAAACCCACACAATCCAGATCAATCAAGGCTGTCTAGAAAAAGTTCTTAATATTAAGCAGATATATTGAAAATATTAAAGTTTCTCAATTCAAAACCTAAGCTGAAAGTAAAGTACTTTTTATTTTTTGTCAGAATCTGGAAGCAATAAGGAAATTTCAGAGAAATTGATATGGTTTTGTTTTTATCAAACTAATGAGCTGAAGCTTTCTGCCTCCAGATGTGTGGAGGGCTGCCAGCCACTGGCGCTGGAGCTCTCTGCTCTCCCTTGGAGAAAAGATGCCTGAAGGCCAAATCCCCAGAGATAAGAACCCTCCTATAGCTCACAGTGACCAGAGGCTACTCCCAACATGCCTTGCTCTTGTTATGGTAATTGTCTGTATCCTGCTGGCTAAACTGATGTCCATCCCACCCCACCTTCCCCATATAAACCCCCTGTGAGCACCCCTGGTTTTCCAGGGAAAAGCCTAGCTTCTGGTTCCCTTTTCAGGGATGGCTGAATAAAGCTTACCTGTGGAATTCACCACGCAAGGCTCCCTCGTCTCTCTCCGTTCCCAGGCTTGCCCAGGTGGTCTCATATGACCTGGTCTCACAAAGAGCTGAATCACCATGAGCTGAAACTACTTGTAGCCAAGGTGGCTACACTCTTTGAGACCACCCTCTGTTGCGGTGCCTCTGGGCGTGGCTTGCAACCGGGCCCAGCCCCGCCGGGCCGGGGCGGGGGCAGTCCTTTCCCCACCCCACGCGGTGCTGGTCCTTTCCTCCCCCCACACGGCAGCTGGGGTGGCGCAGCCCC
>VZRZ01007446.1:31375-54810 GCA_013398175.1 Climacteris rufus | reverse complement strand
CCGACGCCAACCCACCTCTCCGGAGACGTTGCAAAGGCCCATGGAAAGGCTCTTCCCGTGCAGGAAGCTTTCTCTAGGAAGGTCGCAACCCTGGTTAGCCTTTGGGCACCCCCCAGCTTGGACATAGTGGCGCCCCGAACTGCCTGGACTCTGCAGTCCCTGGAAGAAGAGCGTCTCCTGCACAATACGTGTAGGATTCAAGTCGCTGTCGGATCATCACTTCTCTGAAGATATCCCCCTGCATTTTAGCAGACGCTATCGGACGAGACAGATCGACACCCTCATCTCCAAAGAAACCTGAGGAACTGATCTTCAAGCAACCCCACCTCACCAGCAGACGCTTTCCACCCATCTGCCCCATGCCTGGTTCATAAGTTTAAATCGGGGCTTTCTCACGTGCTGCCCTTTTTCTCCTTTCTCTGCTGTGTGACGGGAGTGGGACACACCAACATGGGACAGAGGCTAGCTAAACCTAGCCTATCCCAACCTGAGAGAGACCTTTATTCCCAAGTTCTAAAATCCCTTCTTGCTACTAACTTTAAGTTTTCTATGGGGAATCTTTCTAAGAAAAAACTTAAGCTCTTTATAAAGTGGATTTATAAGCATTTCCCTGATTTTAAAACAGACTCTATTATTTCTCACTCTTTTTGGGATCTTGTCGGAACAAAAATCTATTATTTTTAAGCGTCAGGTGATTTTACCGTTTCTCCCTTCATTCCCCTTTTCCATTCTATCATTAAGTCTGTAGAAAAAAGGTGCGATATTTCGCAAATTCCCAAACTAACCCCTTCCCCCTCCCCTCCCTGTATTTCCAAACCCGCTCCGTCCCAAAACTGCCCTGGCCAAGCCACCCTGGAACATTACCCCACCCCCAACCCTACACCCGCCCTCCCTACTATTTACCTGTCTCTCCCCCCCCCAAAAGCTAATGCAGGCGAAACATGTCCCTCTGCTACCCTGCCTTCCATCCCTGCAAACCACCCCCCACTAACGCTGCTGGAATGCTGGAGGCGCAGAAAGAAGAGCCAGAGACAGCTGTGTTCAAGTTCAGAGGAAAGGAAGGAAGGGGGCAAGACCCACCTTCTTTATTCTTAAATACTCTTTTAGAAATCACTGGCCATTGGAGGAAATCAGTTCTTCCTCCTTCAACTACAGTGGTCAAAGAAAATGTCCATCAAAGATCTGTGTCCATGGGAAAGAAATGCAATAACAAGATAATTCTACAATAACATAGCTATGTTTATAGAAGACTAGTTCTTGAAAACTATCTAGTATAGAGCTAGCTATTTTTAACAGTAAAAATAAGGCAACAATTCCCCTTTATGTATGGTAAGAACCCGTCAGGTGACCAACCACCTCCCCCCCCCCCAGGGTGATAGGCTGAAGTCTCACAACACCCAATTCCAAAACACACTTGGTCTGAATCAAAAGATCTCAGGACAAACAACAGATGTCCAAGCATTATCTTGTTGTTTTGCATAGTTTGCATGGGAAAGAATTTCTCAAAAGGCTCTGTACAACCACATGTAAGCCCACTGAAATTTATATGTGGGGAGAAGCAGTTTGAGGGGTGCAGACCCCTGCTCTCCATCCGGCAAAAAAAACCCCACTTTCGGCTGTCAATTTGGCTGTGGGTCGTATCCTTTGAACCAGTTGGCGAGCCAGGCAGGAGGCTCTCNCCCCGCCCCAGCACAGCACCACCAGCCCCCGCCTCCCACCCCCAGCCTGGCTCAGGCAGTGCCGGCACACAAGAGCCACCGCGCTGCCGCTGGGCTGCAGGCTGCGACTGCCCATCCGAGAAAGCAGTGCTCCTCTTCTTCACAGAATGACAGCAGCTCTTTAGATTCTGACTCAGAGTCCAAAGATCAAAGATCCCTGGGTGCAGACACCGAGGGAAGCCACACGGGAGGGAGATTGGGATCTAGCACAGAAGATTGCAGCCTTCCCAGTTGTTTTTGGGAAAGGGAAGCCGGGGGGACCCACAAATACCAGAACATGGGAACCAATTCCGTACAGAGAAATCAAAGAGCTTTGCAAGGTTGCTAAGGAACAGGGACGGGGATCTCATTTCTTTAGAAACCTATTAGAAGCCACTTTCTCCGCCCACACGCTTGTCCCGCATGATATTAAAAACATTGTTACCTGTCTTCTTTCCCCAGCGGAATACATGTTGTGGGAAAGGCACTGGAAAAGACACTTAAAAATATTATCTGACACCTATTCTAAAGACTCAAATCAACCTAATTTGACCGTTGAGCAAATGGCTGGAGAAGGTGAGCTTCAAAAACCCTTTGACCAAACTAACACTATACCTGAAGCTGCACTGCAGGATATATCCATTGCAGCAAAAACATCACTGCTTCTTACCCCTGATGACTCAATACCCACACAGCATTTCTCTACCATTCAACAAGGGGTGGATGAGAGTTTTATTAAATTTGTGGATAGGTTAAAAGTAGCTCTGGAAAAACAGACAGAGATTCCAGAGGGAAGAAAAGAACTTTTGACTAAACTTGCTATAGCAAATGCACAATGTAAAGCTATCCTGAGGGCTTTACCCCTGGACACTGAATCCACCACAGAGCAAATGGTGGAAGGCTGCACACACCATACATCCACTGAAAATGTAATGGCCCAGACAGTTGCAAACAGCATTGCAGAAGGAGTATCTAGTGTTCTTGCGATGATAGCTTCCAAAGAACATATCCGTTGCTTCAATTGTGGAGAATTTGGACACTTTATGAAGGACTGCCCAGAAAAATCACCTACCCAAGACCGCCGCACCAGCTACCAAAGGCTCCAGACACAGCAGAGGTACCACCAGCACCCAGGAAACTCCCAGCAGAGTGTGGGACGGCCCCGCGCTTTGACAACAAATCAAAAGCCGTATGTGAAGTCCACAGCCAAGTACCAGGAGCAGGCAGGTGGACCTCAGGCACCGTCACCTCCAGAGATCCCTTCGCACATGAAAGAAACTTGCCAATGGGAACACGGCATCAGCTGGTAACTACTCTGTCCATTGACTTTACAGATGAGTGTTTTCACTATATCCCCACAGAGAGGTATGGACCACAAAACGGTCCATGGGACATTCTCGTCCTAGGTGACACCTTTCATGCTGCAGGACAAATTTACGTACTATTGGAAATACAAACTGTACATCCTGGACAAGAAATCTTTGTCCAGGTTTGTTGCACAGACCCACCCTTCTATCTTTCACAGGGAACACCGATTGCACAAGCCCTTTTACTTCCACAGGAAGGTTCATAATGGCTTCCACTCAATCCCACAATGCCCATAACATGGGCACAAATTGTGGGCCCAAACAAGCCTACCATTGAGTGTGGCCTGCTCTGTAAGGGGGAGCAGATCTATCGACTCGGAATGCTAGACATCGGTGTAGATGTGACCATCATCGCCCGCTCCGAGTGGCCAGCAAACTGGGAACTGCAAGCAGTGGCAGGCATGATTTCGAGGATTGGCGGAGCCACAGTGTCTATGCGGAGCAAGCAGAATATCATCGTCGAAGGCCCCGAAGGCAAGAAAGCAATCATACGACCTTACGTGGTGAGGGCCCCCATCACCTTACGGGGCAGAGACCTCTTATCCCAATGGGGAGCTTCCTTACTCATCCCCAATAAGGATTTCTAACGGGGGCCACTGAGCAGCCCACACCACTCTCCATCCCTCGGCTCACCTGGAAACGAGACGATCCAGTCTGGACCGAGCAGTGGCCCCTTTCCAAGACAAAGTTGTGCGCTCTGGAAGCCCTCGTGGAAGAACAGCTTGCTAAGGGCCACATCATTGAGACCACCAGCCCTTGGAATTCCCCTGTCTTTGTGCTGAAAAAGCCTGGCAAGGACAGGTGGAGACTCCTCCACAACCTCCGCAAAATCAATGAAGTCATTGAAGACATGGGCTCCCTCCAGCCCGGCCTGCCCTCACTGTCGATGCTGCCCAGAGACTGGACACTTGCCATCATAGATATAAAGGACTGTTTTTTCAATATCCCACTCCACCCCCAGGACGCACCTCGATTTGCCTTTTCCAGCCCTTCCCTTAACAAGCAAGCCCCACTCAAAAGGTACCATTGGCTTGTTCTTCCTCAAGGCATGAAAAATAGCCCAACGATATGCCAATGGCACATTGCCCACATTCTGTCCCCTATCCGGAACCTGTTCCCAGATGCAATCATCCACCACTATATGGATGATATTCTGATCTGTGCTCCAGAAAAAACTTACTTGGACAGGACTCTTAAAAAGACTGTTGAGGCCCTAGAAGAAGAAGGATTCCAAATTCATGAGAACAAAGTACAATACACCAGCCCATGGACTTACCTTGGACTCCAGATCCATGAGAGAACCATTGTACCCCAGCAACTCGCCATCCAAGATGACCCAAAGACCCTAAGAGACTTACACAAGTTATGTGGGTCAATCAACTGGATACGCCCCCTGCTAGGAATTACGACAGAACACCTCGCCCCACTCTTCAACCTTCTCCGCCGCAGCGAGGACCTGGACTCTCCACGCACCCTCACACCAGAAGCCTGAGATTCCATCACCAAAGTCCAGGAAGCCCTGTCTTCACACCAAGCACATCATGTCAAGCCCAGCCTGCCCATCCAGTTTACCATTTTGGGTAAGGCCCCCCATTTCTATGGGTCAATTTTTCAGTGGGACTCGCAACTCAGAGATCCCTTATTAATACTTGAATGGATTTTTACAAGCAATCAGCCCACAAAAACTATAACCATGCCCCAAGAGATGACAGCACATCTAATAAAAAGGGCCAGAACTCGCATCTGTTCCCTTGCAGGGTGTGAATTCACATGTATATACTTGCCATTGACCACTGGGGATCTGGAGTATTTGCTCCAGACCAGTGAGAGCCTCCAGTTCATCCTAGATAGCTACCCAGGCTAAATTTCCATCCATGTGCCAAAACATAAACTCTTTTATCGTGAATCAGCCTTTAATTTGATCCCAAAATTAATCCAAAGTAGAATGCCTCTCAAAGCTCTGACTGTTTTTACCAATGGCTCAGGATCATCCCACAAGTCAGTAATGACTTGGAGGGACCTCAAGACTCAGAAATGGGAATCTGATGTCCAAATAATAGAAGGATCCCCACAGATTGCTGAACTAGCTGCCGTCGTCAGAGCCTTTGAGAAATTCAAAGATGAACCTCTCAATTTGCTCACAGATTCAGTTTACATTGCTGGCATAGCTATGAGGGCTGAACACGCCTTTCTCAAGGAGGTCTCCAATCCAAAATTATACCAACTGATTTCCACATTAATTTATTTAATCTCCCACAGATGTACTTTCAAGGGCAAGAAAAATATTATGATGACAAATCTAGTAATTTAGTAATTTAATTTTTGGATGTGTATGACCTGAGAAAAATCTTTCTCTGGCTTCAATACAATTTTTGCAGTGCCATTACAATAATCACTGGTAAATTAGTAGTGGCAAGTATTGGTGGTTGCAGGAAACAGTATACAGTTCCTTATAGACCTGTAGGATTGCCTTGTTCTTAATCCTCTTGCTCTTCAGTACAGAATCACATGAGAAATTTTCTTGCATTCTTTAATATAGTTATGATTTTTAAATCATCCTGGTGAAAAAAATATTTTAATACTGACCATTTTTTTAGACAGAACACCAAAAGAATTCTAAAGTCTCACTATAAACATTAAGAAGGCAATTCTGACAGCATCACTAAAACTAAAAGGAATTAAATACCTGCTGATCGAGTTGTATTTTTAATAGGAAATAATAAAACTCCAAAACAAAACAAAAATTATCAAGAAAAAACCCAGAAGCCCCACATACATGCTCTATAATGTGATTCTTTGATTTCTAATTTGAAATACAAGTCTTCAAATATGATCTACTTTTCACTTAGCATTTATATTTCTGGAACTCATTTTTCACAGAGTGCTTTTGGAAATATTATTAGCAATTGATGAAAAAGCCTAAATACAGGCAATTACAAATAGTTGACAGTGTTTAAAGTAAATAGATACATCCCTTCCCTCTGAGGAATCTGCTGCTGCTGTGGATACTGATACATCTTTTGACATTGAAAGTGATGATTTCGGTGTAATTTCAGATCAAGACAGCAGATTACAAGGTTAAAAGCTACCCACTTGAGATAAATCTTATGTCATCATAGAAAACGTGAAAACCTTGATTTAGAAATTCAGTAACAGAATAAGCAGAGTACTGTTGCTCTATTATTTGTGTGCCCTTTTTCTTTTTAAATTTACATCTGAGGTGATAGCTATGATTTAACTTGAGACTAAAGGTAGCATATAGGAACAAAATAGGAAAGGCAAAGATGGAGCTCTTTTAATGGCTTTGGATCCTAATTCATTCAAATGAGACTTTCTGAGTAGACACATATGCTAAAAACAAACATTCCATAAACTGTTCCCAGTGGATCTGACACAGTCACAGCCACAGCCACAGGGATCAGACTGATTTACTTTAGACTGGGCAGCTCTGCTGTTCCTTGCTGTGGAGTAAGAAGGGTTTGGTAGCTTGTTCTGAGGGCAGGAAAAAGAAATGACAAAGAGAATACTCTGAGCAGCTCCAATAGGAAGGATCAGTCCTGCTCCCACTCTGTAACCACTGTCTGTGAAAGTTTCCTGGTATCTATAAGCTTGTGCTGTATCTACTCCTGCAGGATTCTGAGCTCTATTGCTTTGGTCAACATTTTTTAAAAGAAAAAGACAAACAAAACTGATTTTTAAAAAATATATATGAAAACAGTTAGACTCAAAAATGTCTGTTACAATACCTGCTATAGCTTTCTTTCTGACATGTAAGTATTATATCCTCACTGTCCTTTTTGTAACCAAGGGGCTCAAAGGAAAATCAGATTTCACACCAATAAGTATAGACAGAGAAGAAGCCACAAGGCCAAAAATTGTATCTGTAGTTATGCAACTGCTGCAGAATTGCTGAAGGAGATTGTGAAATGTAGTTCCCAGACAAAAAAAAAAAAAAAAGATTTTTTTTCTCTACAAGTAAATCTCAAAAAGCATTCCAGAAAATTCACAGTTAAAAAACTAAACACAAATAGGTCATGAAACCATAGCACATAATAACTCCATGTCAGTGCATTGTTGCATTCAATAACACCAAAAGAATTGCTAGCAAAATCTGTACAAGAGCTTCAGTAACCAGTGATGTGGCCAGAAAGAGAGGGAAAGAAATACAGCACTCATATTTCACTAGGGCCTCAAAATTTGGATTCCAAAGCCAGAATCACCAGTAATGAACCACAATGATACTCACTATCTACATAATACTTGGTCCTTACAGCAACTGAAGGTGATTGAAATATATTTAAAGTGTATGTCCTTAAGTTACTCTGAAACAACAAGCAAGGGATATAGTAAAGCTGTTCTAGTATAAAATATGTGAAAATCATCTTTAGAGCATTCTCATGGAACATGCAACATCAAAGATTTTTTAAAGATTATCTTATTATAAAAATAAAAATTAGAATTAATACAATGATAAATAGTTAAGAGTTAAATGCTTTTTAGTCACTGAAATCCGCCAAGTCTGGCAGCAAACTCTTCTAGACGCTGAGGCAGAGATTTGGCCCCAAACTGGAGACACACAGTGAAAGAATAGTTGTGTAACTATGGAAATTTAAAATGGCCACTGAGACCAGCGTATTTTATTTAGCTCAGACCTAGAATCATTGACTTGCTTTCTGAATCTGCCAGTCAGAGTACCAGCTGACATCACCCACAGTTTTAACCATTAAATTATTCTTACCCTTATTAGTTTTCTGATCCTTGTTGGTTACATTCCCCTTACTACTCACATCTATATTAAGAAACATCAAGATTTTAGGCTTTAGGTCTTTGATCTGCTTGGATTTACTGTTTTTTGCAGCTGCCCTTATAATTTCTTCTCTCTTTTGTAGCCTCCAGTGGAGACAATTCAGTAGAGTTTGCCTTAGGCCTGGCAAAGTTTCATTTTTGTCATAGAATGTAAGCAAGTTTGCCAGGTGGTTTCTGAAGGGATAGTTACAATCAAGAGATTGAAATAAAAATTTTGGTAATTACTAGAGAAATCAGAATGTAACCTAGGAGTACTCTCTTTTTGTTGAATTTCTACTTTTCTATATGTGGTTTGCCATTAAACAACAAAATAAGAGAGGTTTCAGCTGTTTCTTAATAAGCAGGACATTGACAGGGTCTTTCAAGACAAAGACTCTCAGGGTATGATTGAGCACCAGATGACAATCAGTACAATTGAGCTCCCATTCATGTTCAACTCCAAACCAAAGCCAGACTACATTGCTTGTGGTAATACTGGTACAGTCAAATTAGCTATCTACAGTAAACCAAACTTCTTCCAGAACAGCCACAGAAATTTATATGTTATGGGTAGAAAGAATAGATTAGATGTTATTATGAAGTTATTTCTAATTCTCAGTTGTAACCTTAGACTTCTAGCCCACATTAGAGTATCAACTTGTTTATTTCTACTGGTTCTCTAATGACAAGTTTTGTCTGCTCCTCAGAAATGTATGCACTATATTCAATAGTACCATCTGTTGGCAAAAAAAACCCCATAGATTTACCAAAATAATAGCATTAATATCTAAAATAATTTATTGACTTAGAAATTATGTTACAATGCAGAAACTTTTATGGTTTTTTTTTTTTTTAGCTTTTGTTTTCTGTGATATTCTCCCTGTTTCCATGGCTTGGTGCAAAAAAATTGATCTAAAACTCTTCTGTGGTTGAATCTAAACCCAATATATCGGAAAGTGGATGCTTGATCCATCTAGTGCTCTTGACCTGCCTGAGAAGACCCTTTAATTTTCTCTCTCAGATTGAATAAGATGACATGCTTTAATGCCATTAGAACTTGAGTTTTCCTATACGCTTTGATATTAAACTAATTCTCATCGTTTACATAAGAGAATAAATTTTAATATGACAGTATTGTAATTCTGACATCAGAAATTTCTCAGCTTTATATTTTAGTTTTCAGGGAGGGAGGAAGGAAGGCAGGAAGGAAGGAAGGAAGGAAGGAAGGAAAGGATTTTTCCTACTTCCATCTGCAGTTTTGTGTTTCAGGCAAATAAACACTCATTCTGTCACTGAGCTCCACTATGTATGTTTGTATGATAAAGACAAGTATTCCAGAGTTTAGGCCAGGGGAATATTCCCCTCCATTTTGTATTTAAATTATTATATTCTCTTTCTACTTGAGTAAGGACGGTGAGGAGAAACTTGTTAGTGGAAACATTTTCAAATCAAAATCAGATTGCACCCTTTTGGAAGTCAGGTGTTTCCTTCAGCTTGCACAAATGAGCCACTCTTGGAATGGTTACTCTGAGCTCAAGTTTGGCATCTGTTTATTTGCATTTTGGCTAGTAAACAACTTATTTTCCACCACAATGTTACATTGCACACAGAGAAAAAACCCAACAATGTAAGAGCATAACAACCACAAAAACCCAACCCAGTTCACTTGCAGAGACTTCTATGCAATGACACTCTTCTGTTTTAAAAATAATTTATAATAATGACCTTCTAGTCTTTCTTGAAGGAGGTTCACTAAGGTCTAGAAGACTTCAATGGAATATTTGTAATTTCCTTACTGTTGTATATATTTTGAATCAAAAAATCAGCTGCTAATGTGATAGAAATATTAGCATGTTACAGCTCATATCTTCAAACTTATTATTACTGTACCATATTATAATTATTTTTCTCACAAATTCATAATTTTTCTTCTCTGCACTGATACATCAGGATATTCACAAGATTAAAAAAGCCCCAAAATACTCTGTACTGATTCAGAAAACTTCATCCTAGTCTCCTATTAAATTGAAGGTTATTTTAGTGGCTTTAATTTCTGTCTCTCCACTACCATTTAGTGATCTATTATTTAACAAATTACTTGTATTATACCACTAATAAATGTGTAGGTATAGTTTATGAACATATTTTTTTTGTACATATGTATTACTTTGTGAGTTTTCTTCTGATGCAGATGCCAGTCCTGCAGATAGAACACAACCCCCTGCACATGCAATTTTGATTTATTTGATTACTTTCCTAGCCTCCAGCTATTCATATTCCAAGTACCTATTAGCTTTCCTTGACTGAGGATATTAAGAAACAAATATGTTTGTATATGATTAGTCTTTCAAGACACAAAATCCATCATAAAACAATATAAAAGGGTTTTTTTTTTTTCTGTGATGGAGGAGAAGTTGATTCTGTTCAAAGATTTTAGAATATAAATTCTTTTCAATTAAAATAGAAGACAGACAAAATAATTCAACTAGTCTTCAGCTTTTTGCTTAGCCTTTAATGTATTCCTCCTGTATTTGTATGATAAAGACCATTTATTGAGCTTCAGTACCTAAATTATACCAGTTTTGATGTTGGATCCTAAGACTGTCATCTAGTAAGTAACAAACAAAGAGTATCTGTGAGCAGCTGACCAATAAATTGGACTTCATCACAAATTCAATACCATTCAACAAACCATTGGGATATTGCTGGCTTCAATTTTTGGAAAAGGACTTTCATAGACAGTGTGCCAGTCATCCAGAAGGATGGTTGAAACTAACTGTTGGATTGGCATATTAATCATCACAGGAGACCAATGTAAATGTCATGAACTATTGGGAAAGAATAAACTGAGGACTACTACTGCTCCTCATGTGTTCCCAGTGTGCACAGATAAAAATTTTATCACAACAAACAGCATGGTATTTTGCATGAATTATTAAATCATATGCATACAAGAGAGTTTGTAATTAAACAGAAAGACTTACTGAGGATTATCATAACTGACAATGTCTAGAGCCTGCAAAGTCCAGGTATAAGTCGAGACTAACATGTATGATTGCTTTTAATTTGTATGACAATTTGTGAGTTATTAATTTATAACAGTTTTAGACGTTGCTAAAGAGAAGAGTGTACAATTAAGTCTTTCAGTATGCACATGTCAAACACTAATAAAAAATATTAAGCATATAGCATTATATATATGCAATCACTTTTTTCTGTCATAGTAACTCCATTATAATAAGCTATTTAATGCAAAAATTTAGTTTAAATTGACTGTGTTGTCATTTATGCATTATTATGTATGAACTCTTCTAATATGACTTCTGTTTTACCTTTTTAGCAACAGAATCACATGCTTGAAATTTTCAAGGGCTTATTTTGTATTTCAGTGATGAACAATTCAGCCTTAAGGCACTTAATTCAGATTATAAGGCCTGTGACAATCAGAATAATACTGGAGGTTCCTTTTCACCTCATTATGTATACAAAGTCTTGCAATGTGCTAATGTGTGCAGAAGGTCAGTAGCTCTCCTTCCTTACTGCTATCCACCCATAAGAAAAATAAAGTACTAGTTTGTAGAAACATGCAAAAGTTTTCTGTAGCAGCCCGAAGCTGCTGCTTGCTGTTTGTGAGAAAATCCTTCTTCCTCATGGGAGGCATGAAAACAATAAGATAAGCACCTGTTGTTTTTTGTTCTTGTACGATATGTTTTGGATTAGGATGGTGTAGAACCCAGCCAATCATATACATGGGTTCCTACTATAAAAAAGGACAATACAATAAACGGGGCTGCTGCTGGCTGGCTTTGGGATCCCTGTGAACCAAGGTGTGTGCTGTTTTATTATTATGGATTGCTGCAATCACTGCCATAGTTTTCAATTATGTTTTACTTTCTTTCATAACCTGAAGTATAGGGAGACATCAAATAGCTTTATATTAACTCTCTTTTTCACATCTTACTTTACCTGCTATAACTGATTAAGTTATATTATTCGTCTCCAGTGTACTGGTTTGGGGCAATGCTGAAGCTGTTAAATAGCTGACTGTCATTACTTTACTGAAAAAAAAGAGTAAGTATACAGTCTCTGAGGTACAAACACTAAAGAGCCTCGCTGTGAGATTCTCAGCATGAAATTCCCAAAGGGGAGAAAGTTTGGCATCCTTTTTTGAAATACCTAAACCCCAATAGTTATACTATGAAGTACAGTTTCAGAATTTTAATTTGACTCTAGTTTAAGACAGTCAGTTCTATCAGGACTGGAGAATTTCTCCAGCATATGATGCACATGAAGAATTTAATCTTTATAGTTTTAGGTGGCTATGTAAGTAAGCATATATAGGAAGATTCCAGCAAGTTCAGCACTTGTATCTACCTCTGTATAAAAAAATTCGTTTTGTTTTTGTTTTTCCTTGAAAAGTACTGACTACTCTATTTTATACATTTTCTGTATTAAAATGACTTGAGAGGTTGTTCAACAATTATTCATTTAATATATCACACAAAATTAATTAGTCACATTATATGTTATTTATAATATTGGTATGCAAACCTATATTCCAGTTTTAAAGTAATTTTTTAAACTTTGCAAAGTGCTTTCCCAGGCCAGTTGTACAAGTCACCAGGCTAGTATCGTTTTAGAAATCTTAATGTCACTTACAAAGTCCTAAATAATTCAGAATCAAGCTTAACAGGACAACAGAAGCTTTATGAAAGATTATTAAGTTTCTATCTGATACCGAATAGTATTTAGATAGGAAATAATTCTGAATATAAATGCACCAAGCGGAGGTTACCTCTAGAGACACACAGAAATTAATCAAAAGTAAAATTCTTTCAAGATTCTTTTAGGGTTTTTTTTCTGTACTAATTACAGAGCAGTAGTTACCATGATCATAGAATCATAGAATCTATCATAGAATTATAGAATCATTGAATGACTGGCGGTGGAAAGCACCTATTTCCAAACCCCCTACCAAGGGGAAGGGATATCTTCCACTAGACTAGGTTGATCCAAGGCCCCCATCTAACCTGGTCTTGAACATTTCCAGGCATGGGAAATCCACAATTTCTCTGGGCAACATGTTCCACTGCCTCACCACCACTAATAGTGAAGAATTTCTTCTCATTACTAATCTAAAACAACTCTCTGTCAATTTAAAGCTCTTACTCCTTTCCCTATCTTGTGCCCCTGTAAAATGTCCCTCTCTGTCTTTCTTGTAGTCCCCTTTTAGGTACTGGAAGTCTGCTATAAAGGTCTTCTCAGAGTCTTCTCTTTTCCAGACTGATCAACCCCAATGCTCTCACACTGTCTTCATAGCAGAGACACCGAAGTTCTCTGATCATCTCCTTGGCCCTCCTCTGGATCCACTCCAACACGTTCTTGTCCTCCTTTTGTTGGAGGCCCTTGGACTCCAGGTGGGGTCTCACAAAAGTGGGGTAGAGGGATGTTGTAGTGCCTCTGGGGGTAGCCAGTGGTCCAGCCCAGCTCTGCAGGGGCTGGGCCCTGTGGCCTGCATGCCGGGGTGGGCCCGTGGCTGCGTGCCGGCCGTTTCTCCGTGCCGGCCGTGAGGGAGCCCGTCACATAGCCGGGCAGCCGTGGGGCCAGTCCAGGCACAGCAAGGGGGCGGCACTCGCCCGAAAGGGCAGCCCACTGGTCAGTTCCTTGTCGCTGTCCCCGCATGATTGACCAATACCCCTGTCAGTCATTCCAATCCTCTGCAGCCATTGGGTCTCTCCCAACTCCCTTCCCCTCACTTTCTTGATATAACAGCCTGCACCAGCTGGCTGTCCCTTTGTCTTTTATCTGCTTCTCTGCGACTCCAGTATGAAAACCTGCTGGTATTAAGTGGAAAAGAACCCTTCCTTGTCTCTTTACTTCTACTGCTTTTACCAGCCCGTGTGCATGAGTTTTGCAAATACCAGCATGGAAAACGAAAGCAGTCACCACTCTGATGGAGACTGGGAGAGGCTAGAATCACTTCTCTCAGGTCACGTGAATGCTGCCAAAGGCTTCCAGTTACCCACGCTTTCTACACATGGCAGAGGGGCAAAATCACCTCCGTTGACCTGACAACCAAATTTGACAGACAGGATTCACAGTTAGTGAAGCCATGTTGGCTCATCTCATCATTTTTGTTGTGCCTTAGCATAGACTCCAGGAGGATCTGCTTCACGATGGTGAGACCGACCAGTCTGTAGTTCCCCAGGTCTTCCTTTTTGCCCTTTAAAAATTATATTTTCCCCTTTTCAGTCAGTGGGGACTTTACCAGACTGCCATAACTTCTCAAATATGATGGATAGTGGCTTAGTCACTTAGTCTGCAAGTTCCATTAGGACCTGCTGATGCATCCCATCAAGTCCCATGACTTGTGCATCTTGAGCCTTCTTACATGGTCTCAACCTTATTTTCTCCTACAGTGGATGGTTCTTCATTCTTCAGTCCACACCTTTGTCTTCTGCAACATGGACAATGTGTCTGGAGCACTTGCCAGTGAAGACAGAGACAAAAAAGTTATTGAGTACCTTAGTCTTCTCCATGTCTCAGATAACCAACTCTCCCATTTCTTCCTGGAGCTAGCCCACATTTTCCCCAGTCTTCCTTTTATCACCCATGTACCTATAGAAGTTTTTTCCATGATGCCCTTGACATCCTTATCCGGATTTAATTTTATCAGGATTTTCCTTACCTGATCCTTGTCTACCTGGACAAATTCTCTGAATTCTTCCCAGGCTACCTGTCTTTTTTTCTACGTCCTGTAGGCTTCGTTTTTATGTTTGGGTTTGTTCATCCATGCAAACCTCCCAGTATTTTTTCCCTGACTACCTCTTTGTTGGATTGCATTGTTCCTGAGTTTGAAGGAGGTGATCACTGAGAATTAATCAGTTTTCTTGAGTCTCCCTTCCCCCCAGACCTTTATCCCATGGTAGTCTTCCAAGCAGGTCCCTGCAAAGGCCAAAGTCTGTTTCAGTCTTCCTGGTCTGGTGTCCTGTGTCTGACCTCCATTGTAACATCACCTGTCCCTATTCTCCTTTACCCTTGATCCACATGCTCTCACTTCATACCTGAGCCATTCCCAGGTGGTGGTCTATGCATACCATTTGGTCATTGACATAGAGGGCAGCAGTCCCTCCTTGTGTCCCCTGATTGTCCTAAGGAAATTTTACCTCTAGCTCTGCTTCTTACAGAAGATATAATGAAATTACATTTTGTCTGTCTCTACACTAATTTCTCTTCTTTTCTCCTGCTCTGTGTTATCTGTTTAGCTCAGATTTAACTCTGGACTGCCTTTTGTAATTAGATTATGAGCAACTTAGCATAAGAAAACCTTAGATTTTTGGACATCTTAAGTGCATTGGAATTCAATAACAGCACATTTCCCTCTTCTGTTCACAACCCCAAAACTTGGGCATGAGGCTTTACTAGAAAGATAATATGAATAGCTTCAAACATTTTCTCTGTTTCATAAAAAGCCTCTCTTATGCAATGAGCAAAGGTGGTTGTTTTCCACTCTTCAGTATTGCATTGAACTATATGTAGCTTTTTTTATTTTTTTATTTTCTTTTGTGCATTTACACAAAAAATATATAACTAGAGGCTATACCTGAAGACAAGAACAGTTATTTATTTTAGCAATAATTTATTTAAGTACTGGAGCTTTTAAGCCATAATACTATTTCATTCTGAGGAATAAAACCACTCAATATTCACATATATTTTCCTTTGAAAATACAAGTACTTCATACCCACATATTTTGCAATGTTAAGGGTTTAACACTGCTAGTGTTATCAAATCAGATATAATTGAACAACTGGAGGGGAAATTTTATCTGCCTGGGTTTATAGGATTTGTTAAAGTAAACAGTTTATGGTCTTGAATAAAATATCTGTCTCACACAGGTAAGAAAAAGTCTATATGGAAGTCAGAAGACAAATGTTAGATATGTAAGAAAAAATATAATTATACAGGACAATGTTTAACAATATTATGAGCTTTCTTATGTATTTTAATGCAAACACTTTCTCATCATTTTAATTTTATAATAAAATCAGTATTGTATTCATTGTTTATCCACTTATTTGGAGCTTGACTCTAGCATGACTCATCAAAAAACTTTTTGGTTAGTGTTCCTTCACTTGTCTAAGCAACATCCACTAGCTTTCAAAATGGGTATCTGCTATAATAGAGATTAACATCCTGTAATTGCAGGTTACAGAGATTAATCCCTGCAAGCACTCAAATATAACACAATCTTAAAAGAAAGATCTTCAGAGAAATCTTGCACAGTAAGTACTGATTTGTTTGTTGGGCATTTGTTATTTATTC
Organism: Climacteris rufus; assembly: GCA_013398175.1. NCBI lineage: Eukaryota > Metazoa > Chordata > Aves > Passeriformes > Climacteridae > Climacteris > Climacteris rufus. Next base: position 38,635 of record VZRZ01007446.1, on the reverse strand, counting down.
CCATGCAGTGCAAGCGTTTCTGTGGTAGTTTCCATGCCACAGTACCCAAGCACATATTGACATTGGAGGGTAAATATCTGTGACACTTCAGTGAGTCCTGGAACTTTGATGCTGAGTGTCTATTCCTTCAATGCATGGAACAAAGCATCTCAATGCGAAACACTCAACCCTCCAACTAATTATGACTGCAAACTGGATTATGTAGCTAAGTAGCTAGAGAACTAGTATTTTGGATTTTTCACTGCAGTGTCTCTCGCAGGCTGTATGGCTTCATCTTGCCCTTCAGACCTTTACATCTTCATCTCAAATGATGGACTCCATTTTAGACTTACCTGGATACTTAACCACATTGGACTTGAAGAGCATTTTCATGGCATTCTTCCCACATTTCTCTTCTCTACATTTTCCCTCCTGCTCAGTGCTGCAGTCAACTTTGCTAACACTTTTTCTGGGCACACAAGTACTCTCCCTACTTCTGACATCACTGATAAAAGAAGTCTAAGAAAGTAGTGGAATTTCTAAGGCAGTACCAATCTCACAGTTTAAACACCTCATCATCCCTCGTCTGCCAGATATATACCATAGAATATAGTCTGTTTCTGTTCTGTTACCAAGTCTGGAATGACAATGATCATCAGAGGAGAATTTTTCTTGGTGTTGTCCACCACTGTCAGCAGGGCAGGATCTCACAAATTACATTCATTAAGCTTTGAACATATTGGTGATGTAAAAAAACAGTTATGAATCTGCATTCAGTGTTACAAGCAAAATATAATACAGGGTAATTGGCTAAAGGACAAGAAGCCACAGGTAAATCCCCCCTCTTGCTTCTTCCCTCTAAAAGCACTCTGAGAAACAGATGAACTGCAAGTGCCCAACCTAAAAGCCTTTCTCAACAAATTCAGTATCAAGACTATTTTTTACAAGATAGCAATTAATTCATGTCCTGGTTATTTCAGTACTTCATTAGTTAAAGTAATCATAAAGGATGATTATTTTAAGGAAAGCAAGGAGAAAAGGTGACCTTTCTATTTTACATTATCTTGGCCACTAACTAGGCATTTATCAGCATGAACTTTAGCATTAATAATTGTGTTATGTCCTGAAAGAAATTTTTTCATCAATACTAATATTTCTATGCTGAAGCAAAACTTTTTCAGGTCAGAGTTCATACTTGTTCCTCATTTGGAGATAAGATCTTTTTTCTTGTTTTTTCTCACTTTTGCTTCTGCTATGAGGAGTTGGCATGTCAAAAGACTCAATTTGCTTAACAGAAAAATATGTACAAGGGATAGCCAATTATCAAGGGTGTTTATTTCACCTCATCGTACAAAATGCAGTTCAGGAATACAAGGCTTAGTTTCTCATTCTGATAAAGAGATTTATTTAATAGGGAGGTAGAAAGATGGTATTTCCAGTTTAGAATCCTTATTCAGAGTTCTACTGTGGGACACCAAGTTCTGAGACAGATTCTATGCCACTACACCACTTTAGCCATACTTTCAATCATCCTTGGCCTCCAATCAGATCAGTCTCTTTTTCTAATGAATCCCAAAGTGTGGAATGTATTGCAGGCCAATTCATTCCCTCCTGACGTTCACTTCCCAGGCAGAGCACTGATAATTGGACAAAAGGCTAATTGATCACATTTCCATGATGGGAATGTGAAGTCATCAGTACAGGAGCAAGTGAAAAAAAAGACAAAAAAACCCCACAAAACCAAAACCCCCAAACCTACAACCCATCAACAATGAAAAGTGAATGTAACCATATCCAGAGATCCATACATGTCACCCGTCTGTGAGAGGTGGAGGTCAGGTAGATAATTATACATTTTTAACAGATTTTCAGCTCATGTAAAGAGCTAGGAGACTTGAGCTAAGCAGCTTAGATAAACTGGGCTGAAGCAGCATGTTTCTGACACAATCATTATGGGTACAGTGAATAGTATTTCTATATAAAGGGAAAGAAAAGGACAAGATCCCAGAGAGAGGTAGGAAAATTTTCTAGGGTATCTTCAGGAAAAGTAAGATCAACCACTCTGTGTGAACTGCTACTATCTGTTACAAGACTTCAAAAAGATGGAGAACTATGCTGAGCAATAGCTTTCAGAGAAGTTATGCATGAAATGAAAAGAGAAGTCAGATCCAGAGATCTGTACACCACTAGGAAAAAGGTGTTTTCAACCTAAATGATTCTATGATTCTGTGATGCAGAAACCAACAACCATACAAGAAGGAAAGATCTCTTGTGAATATTGTAAATGTGGGCATGTTCATGAGGCTTTTCAAAATGTTGATGAAGAGACAATAGGCTCACACTACAAAATTAGTTTCTTTCCAACATCACAGCTCTTCCTCAGTTCCTTGCCTTGAGTCACCACAGGGGCTGAGGAGAAGCTGTCTTTCCCATCAGTCCATTACAAGATATCCTGAGGCAGCAATGTTAGGTCAAATAAAATCAGGATTCCTCTTTTTCAAGCATTCACAGTTTGATCCTCTGCTCTATATACTTTAAAAATATAATTTTTTTTGTCTGATGAAAGAAACATGATCAGCCCTCTTCTCCCTATCTCTTGATTTCCTTTAATTCAAAGGTAAGATTTCAGTGTCGCGAAAGGTATTCATCCTTTGACAGAGCTTGGAAAATCTCCTGTGTGCACTGCCTGCAGGCTAAACTCAAGTAAATGGGTTTCTTCATAGCCTAAACCAAAAAAGATAGAAGATGGAAGAAGGTGAAAGTTAGACACTTAGCTTGTAGTGGTTAAATCCTACTTACTTGTGTGGAAGATACATTATAGAGCTCAGAATAACTCTTTGTCTAGAAAACTGTATAACTGCTGGGATGAATTCACTATGTGAATTTCGGAGATGAAGTAACCAGGAGGTATATCATGGGGTATAGTTTTCCCATCTTTCAGATGCAGGTGTTTTAGGAAACAATTGCTATTAACCATAGGTAAAATAACCAGACTGTGCTGTGATGTAATGGGAGAAGGGGTGGGCAGTGCTCAAGTGGGAGAGTTAAGAGCAGTCTGGAGTGTGATTTCAAGGAATTTGGATGATAAGGAGCCAGTCTTTGTTTATACAGACTCCTATGCAGTTTTTATAGGGTGTACTGAGTGGCTCCCTTTTTGGGAATGAAACCAATGGGAGGTAAATAGGGCCCCAGTATGGCAAAAAGAACTAGGAAGAAAACCTGAAAATTGCAAGGTCCAAAACAATATCTGTTGGATGGGTAACAGCCCATCAGGAAAGGGCAGCACCCAGCCCAACTCTTAAATAACAAAGTAGACTTCCTCACTCAGTTGGCTGTCTTAGCAGAGAAAAGAGAAGAAGAACAAGAGGAATAGAATTGAAATTATCTATTGGAATGGCTGCATGTGAAACATGGCCACTCTAGGATGAAAGACTTGTTAAGAGAGGCAGTAAGTAGGGGATGGCCCGTCACCCAAAGGGCATGTGAAACAGCTATGGCCTGTGGCCAGTGCCACACCAGACTGGAGAAATATCTCCTACAAGATCCCCCTTTCCATCTAAGGACAGGAAAAGGGCTGTGGAAAACTTGGCCGGTTGACTACATTGGTCCTTTTAACAAACCAGAAGGGAAACAGTATATGTAGGTGTTGTGGTGCCTCTGGGCATGGCTTGCAACCGGGCCCGGGCCGGGACCGTCGGTTCCTTTCCCCCCCTCCCCGCGGGGTGCCGGTTCCTTCCCCTCCCCACCCCCGCACAGTGCTGGTCCTTTCCCCCCTCACCCCGTNNNGGGGCTGTCCCCGCCCAGGGGAACAGCTCATTGGTTCCCATGCCAGGTGCAGACAGCCGACTTACTGGCCCTGTCAGTCATTGTGGCCCTCTGCAGTGATTGGCTCTCCCGACTGCCCTCCCCTTGCCTCTGTCTTATAATGCACCCTGAGCGCCATTTTGACTTGTCTTCTCCGCACCATGGTCTAGTAATAAAACCTGCTGGCGATAAACGGAAAAGAACCTTTTCTCTTCTCTTTATTTCCCTGCATAAATTAAACCGCTGTGCGTGAGCTAAGCCTAGATCTGTGGGAGTCTCGATGCTCTGCTCGCCTCTGATTGGAGACTAGATAAGGCCTGAGTCACGTTATCTAGGCAAACGGGACCGATGCAAAAGACTCCGAGTTACTCGCGCTTTCTACCCGCGGTATGTAGGTAGGATTTGAAATAATCTGAGATCTGGTGCAGGCTGAAGTGGTAGCAGGGGCCACAGGAGAAAGTACTGTGAAAGTGTAAAAGGGTTATGGTTCAGTTTCCTGACTAAAGCCAATCAGCACAATCAGATAATGGCAGTCACTTCATAGGAGGAATATTCCAAGAATGGGCAAAAACTGAAGGAATACTGTGTGTGTTCCACAGCCCTCAACATACACAAGCCAGTGGAATGGTATAAAGGAGAAATGGTCTCCTAAAAACAGTTTTTGAGACATCAGTATCCAAAGTGGCCTGACCAACTTTGGTAGATTATGGCCAAAGTCAAAGACCGGTGGGGAGTAAATGGATGTCTATGACTTCCAGCATTTTGCCCTAAGGCACCTACTACCTCTTCTGGAAACAAAGGGACCAACAATCCCTAGAACTCTTCATGTTTCCAAGGTCAGCCAATATTGGTTAACTTGCCAGCTCCAGGGAAGTCCCACTGGTCTTAAAGACCCCCCTGAACATGCACTTAACATACTGGCTTTTCAGCTTTTCTGTATTTTTGGAGACCAGTCTTAAATTTTTCGATACAATAAAATCAAAGAAAATATGCTCATTAGACTGATTTCTGTAAGGGAACACCTTCAAATACCATCTAAAACTGAATTAAAATTCTAGTTGATTAAGGTAACATCTAGGCGAAACATGTTTTACTTTCAGAATTTAAAATTCTAATTTTGCATAACACCAGATAAAAGTAAAAAGGAAAACCAATTCTGAAAGTGTTATCTATGTCTTGTCTGCTTCAAATCTATAAGATAAATGTTTAATTTTGTTTCATAATGTACACGTGTACACAGTTAGAAGCATCTGTTAATGAAAGGTTTTTGTGCTCACTTAAATGAAGGGTTTAATTTGGTTTAAAATGACCAGTTGTGACATGTAAAGCCACGTGCAACAAAGGCGATGAAAAGCCTTAGACAACCCCAAACAGAAAATTCTCCTTCCAAGAGATAAATTGGAAACTCCTATGGACACCTTGGCAGATTTTTTCAGTGATTTTTAGTTACTTAGAAGAATACATTTGAACACAAAGAAAACATCTATCATTCCTGTCATTCATGGAATCCCTATCCTGTAAATAAGCAGAAACAAAAGCAACATTTAGGTTCTTTGAAGTATTCTTCATCAATTATTTTTAAAACAGAATATGTGGAGCTGTTTCTTTCAAGAAGTTTCCTCCTTTTAGCTCTACGACTATTTTAAGAACAAGAATTTCATATTGGTAACATATTACTTCAGTACCATTGAACTAAATTTTTGTGAAACACATTGAAGTCTTCAAAGAAAAGATCACTAAGCCTATTTTTTTTCCTAATAATACTGAAATGAGTACTTTTTTATTCTGAAAGGAAAAATAAATCTCTCTTGTTGAGACAGGAAATTTTTTCTCTACACCTTAATGTTAAGTATTTGGGGAAGGAGGCATGTAAATGCTGTGTGATTTTTATTTTTAAAAAGCTATCATCATATATTTCCAAAGGTCAAATTGTCCTAATTTTCTCATCTTACATAGTTTGTTATTGGAGTTTTCAATTGTTATTATTGTTGTTGCTGCAGTTATTATCTATTTATTTATTTTAAAATAAAACCCCATTTAATTTTTGTCAGTTTTTAATCTCCAAAATTTCTTTCTAATTCACATAGAAAGAGAAGCCATAATACAGGTCTACTTTCTCATTATTCCACAACAAAGGAATTTTTAGTAACTTCTGTTGCTTTTAGTTCTGTATTTAGCGTGTTTCATATAAAAAAAATGAAAAAAATTTATTGTGACCATCTGCTAAAATATTTAAATAATCACCATTCTAGACAATTTTTCATTCACATTAAAATGGAAGACTGTCTTCAGTTTGAAAAAAAACAGCCCAACAAAAACCAAACCTGTAGGAGAATGCTACTAAGCCTATTTTCTTTTTTAAAATCTAGTCAATATTTGCATCTAATTAAAAGGTAAAATACATTTAATACACAGCAAATAATTCTATATTTCCACAATCCTGAAAAATGAGAATTCAAAATAGCTGCAGTGTAGAAGTGCAAACTGAGTCTTTGCCCTCTGTGTTTTAAGGAGAATAGACATTTGTCATTTTCTAAAGATTAGTTTGGACCGCTGTCATTGAGACAGTAGGTGGTGGCTTTTATCTTCTTGAATGTTTTAAACACATGCTAAACAAAGTTGTCCTGATGTGCATCCTGGCTGCTGTTTTAATGGTCAGTTTAACCTTTGCTGTCAGAAAGACAAAGTACTCCTTCTTTCCTGTATAATGCTCATAACAGCTAGAACTTAAAAATCAGATGAGCATTCTGAAGAAATCCCTTTCTTCTTATTTGTTTGCTCAGTTTGCATTGTAATTAGCTATCTTAAATTGCAGTCTTATCATTTAAATAATTCCAATTTAAGAACGTCCTGGCCTTAAAAAGGAGAGGAAGAGAAGATTAAATTAAATTATATGGGAAATTAAATTAAACATAAAATGGAATAACTTCATTTGTGATCAGTTCAAAAATCTTGCTTGAATCTTTTCATATCATTGTAAACTCTAATAACGAATATCTTGAAGTGCAAAAGAACATAAATTTTAATTTTTTAAATCCTGCTTATTGCAGTGTATTATGTGATCAATACTATAAATGCATAATTTGCTACCCTAGAGTTAATGTAAATGGTAACATTATTTTGGTCTGCTCTACGTTGCTAACATTACCATGGTCTATGCATGGATAGATCTAAAATCACAATAAAATTTGAGTTGATATTTTTTATCCTCTTTTTAATAATTACAGATATATATTTTTTCAATGCTATTTATAATGTAAAGAATGCTATCTGGTCTTTGGGTTCTGTCTTTTAAATGCCTTATTTATTGTTCTATAGTTTTTACAGAGGTGTAAATCTGAATTAAATTATTTTTACTTTGAAAGTAACTTCTTTCAGAACAAGTTTTGCTTTTATCAGCTCAATGGAACACATAGTAAAAGAGAAGGAAGGAAGGAAGGAAGGAAGGAAGGAAGGAAGGAAGGAAGGAAGGAAGGA
>VZRZ01007446.1:0-31364 GCA_013398175.1 Climacteris rufus | reverse complement strand
AGGAAGGAAGGAAGGGAGGGAGGGAGGAAGGGAGGGAGGAAGGGAGGAAGGGAGGGAGGAAGGGAGGAAGGGAGGAAGGAAGGAGAAAATTAGAGTTGCATACTGTTAGTGGCTAGTAATAGCCTTGTGAGATAATGCTTCAAAATCTTCTGAACCTCCTCATATCTAAGAGTATTGTTATTGACATTATTAATATTGGAAGCAAGTGAAATGCTCCTTAGTCATTTGATGTCTGATTGTAAAAGCTTTTTGCCATTATGGTTATTGCTCTTATCATATGCTACTTCACATTGAACAAGTCATATCTCTGTCATCACTAATGGTCCAGTATTAATACACATCCTCAATCATTGATAAACTCAGCTGAATAATTGTCATGCTCTACTTCAGGTTTTTCTGCAGTCTCTGTGTCTCGGTTTTGAAAGACAGGTGTCTGTTTAAGAGAGGTTGAACCCTCCCTTAAGACAGAGAACGTGATTTTTTCCCCTCCCTCCGAATTATTTAATCTTGAAATCAAGGGCTCTCAGGCAAAGATACGGGAAAAAGAAATTACAGTTCTTTACTAATATTTATGAACAAGTAATAACAACAATAATAACCATAAATAGAACTAGAAATTAATAAAATAACTTTCCCGTTAATTGGTGTAGTCACGATAGAAAGAAAAACAAACAGCAGGAGGCGCCGCTGAACTCCGCTGGGCAGGGCGGTTGCGGTGACTCCCGAGCGGCTGCAGGTGGTGCTGTGATGCAGGGTCAGGTCAGCCTCAGGCAGCTCACCGGAGAAGCGAAGAGAGTAGTCAAAACTCCTCAGGGCAGCAACGGCAGAGCGGCAGGACAGGAGCCAGTCCTCTTCCCTCTTTTCCCTGACCAGCTGCCGAATGGCAAGGACTTCTACAGTTACAATCAACTCTGGGGTCACAGGCAGCGAAGGGATAGGCGGCCGAGGACAGCTGAATTCTCCAGCAAAACACCGCAGCCTCCCGCGGCAAGGAAGGGGGAGGGCAGCAAGCAGTAGAGGGGGAAGCAGACAGCAAAAGGGGCAGCCGAGCTCTCTCAGTAACTGCTGCGAGAAAACGCAGCCCGGGAAAATGTGCTACCTCCCGGTAATGAAAAAAAAGTCAGATTAAAAGCTCACCCCCACTCGGAGAACGAAATCAGGACACAGCTGAGTCTTCCTCCGGTTGCAGCCCCCAAAGCTCAGAGAGCAGCCTCTCCTTTCCTCCTCGCCGGACGAGAGAGAGAGATGAGACTGTTTCCCTTCCCCTTCGGCCGGCTAGGCTCCCCTCTTCCCCGTCCCCACCCAAACCTACTTCTTTTGTCTTTCACAAAGGAGCTGATGGCCTTAATGGTCCGCCTATTTGTTACCTGGTGACATTGATGGGAGAAAATTCCAAGACAATTCCCCAACCTCTGACACTCTGGGACTATGATACTATGCCAATGCTTACAGAGGCTTGCATCAATATAAAGAACTTTTCGATATAAACTTGCAGCTCACTAGCCTGTTAATCACAGTGTCTATATTTGATAGGTAGTCCAAAGAGTCATTCAGATCCTCTAGGAGATAAGACTCGGAGTGACTTTTGTCATTTTGCTCAATAAATAAGCCTTGTATAGAACTGCACTGCATTACCTTACATATTATTTTGAATCTTTTCTACTTTGCCTTGGGACTGACCTGCTCCTAATGCCTAAAATTCACCTGCTATATGCACAACACATGATCAAACTGGCAGCTTCAAAAGAAAGCCACTCATAAAACTGAAGCAGGAAGTTTTGAAACCAGTCATTTACAAAAAAAAACCCCACAAAAACAAAAAACAAACAAAAAAAACCCCAAACCAACCAATCAAACAAAACCCCAAAATACCAACAAAAACAAACCAAGAGAAACCAAGAGATGTCCCGCTGTTGGTAGTTTCTTTTTTTTTGTTTGTTTCCGAAGTAATATGAAATATTTAAATGGAAGACCTCCACTAATCCTCTTTAGTTTTATGGCCTGGGTTGAATGTTCTAAGACTCCAGCTTCTGAACTCAACATGTTAGAACTTACAATGCAATATTGTATTAGAACACATGATGAGACTCAACACATTGCAGACCTATGACATGCTCTCCAGGGAAACAATACCTCAGAAACATGTTTTCCCACATTTTTATATGTCCCTTCAGCCCAAAGAAGGAAACTGCTACCAAGGAACTCTTTAGTGATTACTTCATAGCAAGCTGAAATTGGCAACATAATGATGTATGCCCTATTACCTCTCCTATCCAACTATGAAGGTTGTATTTTTAGTGACACATAATTAATCACTTGCGATTTATCCTCATTCCCTTAGGACGCTTGTATCATCTTGTGTCTGCAGTTTTGAGGTTTCCCGCAGCAGTCTCAATATATTATTTACTGACAACTAATGCTTTATTAGCAAAAAGTACTCACGCCTACATCCTTGTATTTGAGTCACTGAATAGGTCAATCTACAAAAAAGTCCTAACAGGCTAGTTAGCCGATAGACACATATTCGTATTACATAGATAAAATATTTTGTTAGCTTTTCATTTTTGTCATCTATTAGTTATAGAAATATCACTGGTATATCATAGAAACTGCATAACAACATTTCTCTCCATAGAGATCAGACCTGAAACACATGAAGGTGAAATATCCTGGAAACACTGACCTCTCAGAGGAAAAACAGCCTGGTCCTTCTCCACGTGCTTATTCTTTCTTAAGCCTGTTATTCAGCTGCCTTCTTCAATCAGTGAGGATAGCAGGTTACAGGTATGTCCATCAAGTCCCCCATGTTCATAGCCTAGTCAGAAGAATTTGGAAAGTCATCTTGTGTATAATTCCTTTCGGGAGAGTTCTCTCAAGGTCTTGTCTTCAAAGGCACAGAGACTTACTTACGTTTACCAACTCATACGTTACCAATTCCACCCTCATGTTGATAAGTGCTACTGATACACAACTGCTTTGAGTTGTTAACAGGATAAATGACAAATGTGTCTTTTATTTTGTGTCTTCAACCACTGATAACTACTGAAGGTAAGAAGACTGATAAGATTCTGTCACAGGGCAAAAAAATTGGAAAACTTGGGAACCATGAGAGGTCACGTAAGGATTGCTTTCCAGGAAGGACTCCATCCATGTGATAAAACAGCACTTTGAAGACCAGAAACAGATGACACTTTCTTCAGCATGTACCTGAAAAACCTGTAGCCCAGAAGGTCCCGCACAGAAGAGACAAAGCCCACTTTCAAGCATTTTGTCTACTGGATTGGCAACTACCTGTCCACAGTTCTCTGATTTCTGGAATAAGCCAAGTAGTGACTGCATCTCGATATACTGAATGATTGACACAAAGAAACTGATCTGGGTCACTTCCCACTATCTTTTCAAGGTATATATAATTTGCTGATGCAGCTGAGGCTCGCTTATAATAATGATGGCTTTGTAGGAGTTGAGTGGAAATGGAGAAGGGTCCAGTGGAGATGCTTAGAACCCAGAACCTTACAGATTATTTTGAGGCAGGTATGTTTCAGCTTATATGTCCTGGATAAATTAAATTATGTATCATTTCATATGTTTTCTAAACAGGCAGCACAGGAACATTACTGGAATTCATATCTCCATATCTACCACTACAGAAGGGCTGACATCCTGCAATCCACACAATGGTGACTTTGCAGTGTTTTGTATCACTTATTCTCCTGTGTTTCTTTTATTTTCTTTTCCTTTTCCCTTCACTGGACTTTCATATGAGTTTACTAACCCAGAAGATAACTGCATCTACTAAATGGAACAAATTTTATTTGCCAGATTATTCAATTTTGCAAAAGTCCACCAAGAATGTAGATGAAGCTACAGACAAACAGCTCTATTCCTTGACCAAATTCTGCCCTAGAGGTTTCGTCTTGTACATAAATACACACGAGCTTCTATTATTTTTTGAAGTTTCTTTTAAAGATCAATGTGGGGATGGTTGATTTTTCATTAGTTATGTCTTGCCTAGGCAAGTAAAATTTATTTTATTTCACTGTAAGAAATAACTGTGGGGGTTCATTTAACTGCTTCATGATGAGCTTCACAACAAAATTAAGTTTGCAATACGTTGTTGAAAGAGTCTACCCTCATTTTTTAAAACTGCTTTTTTTAGTGTTTGTACAAAGTATTCTGCTAATCCATTTTGAGTTGGGTAAAAAATTTCTGATCTAGTTCATTTTCTCAATTTTTTTTCTCCAAGAAAATGGAAATTCTGCAGGAAAATACAAAATTTTTTATCTAAAACAATCTCTTCAGGCAAGCCATATGGGACAAAGCAAAATCACAATATGCCTCAGTAATTTTAACAGAAGTGATTATCATTTGTGCCACTTCTGGCATCCTACAATAAACACAATCTATTATTATGTCCATGCATTTATTTTTCTCTGCTAAACAAGACATAGCATTTCTATCAAGGCTTACTGCCATTTTCGTCAAAAGGATAAAGTGGTTTGAGGGACAATGTTTTTATTGATTTCCTCTTTCAATACCAGTCCAAAGGTTCTTACCATTAAAAATAACTTCTCTGTGGTTTTATTTATTTATTTGTATTTTTATTATGTGTTCACTGTAGGATGCTAGAATAAAAGTTACATTTTGTGGCTTGGAAAATGAACTTTCACTGAGTTGCAAAGTACTTAAAGTAAATATACATGAAGTTCTTATGCATCTATACACTGAAACCACATAATCAGAATTTTTTCTTTCAGCTAGTACAATTTTTCGCTTTTATAATTATTCTAAATAGCATTGTTGCAACATTAAAAGCTTGGGAAGCTTTTAAGAGAGATATACAACCAAAAATTTACTTTCAGACACAGGATTAAAGATTAGGTTTATCACAAGATAGCAATACACCATACTCTACTGCTCCATATTGTCTTCAAATAATTTGGTTACTTAGGGAATGACATTTAAATGTGTACAAATACTCAGAACGCAAAACATTATCTATGGAAGTAATTTGGTAATTAACTTTACATTAATATATAAAGTTTTTGATTTTTATTACTATTACACTAAAAATTTGGTGCTTTCTATTTCTTTTTTTCTCTTTTGCATACAACTTGTCTTTGAAAATAGTAGGCAGTTCATTGCTCTATTGAATTTATAAATCAAGGTAGTGGTAGCAGGGGGCTGTGGGGGTGGCCAAAGAGTAGAGGAGAGTTGCTCTAAGTCCCTGCAGCCACAGAAGAAGACCATAGTGAAGCAGGCTGCCCTTTACAGCCCATGATGAGACTATTTGGAACAGATTTCTACCTGCAACCCACACCAGAGCAAAAACCATGTCCTGAAGGAAACTGTGGCCCATGGAGAAGTGCCCATGAAGGAGCAGGTTTTCTGGCAGGAGCCGTGCCGTATGGGAGACCCACATTGGAGCAGTCTCTTCCTGAAGGACTATACCCAGTGCAGAAGACTCATTCTGGATTAGTTTGTGAAGGACTGTATATTGTGGGTGGGATCCCATGCTGGAGCAGTGTGAGGAAGAAGGAGTGACAAAGGGGAACAGTTATGGACTCATCACAACCCTCATTCCCATCCCTCTGTGCCATTTGGGGAGTGGATGAAATAGAGGAGTTAAGAATGTAGTGATGTTGAACCTGGGAGGAAGGCTGGGTGGGAGAAATGTGCTTTTTTAAAATTTGTTTGTTTCTTACAATCCTACTTCATTTTTAATTTGAAACTAATCAAATTAATAAACCCCAAGCTGAGTCTGTTTTGCCATGGTGGCAATTGGCAAGAAAGAGGTATTTCTTCTTTTGTCTTGACATTTAAGTTTTCCATCTTATTTGTCCCCTGTCCTGCTAAGGAGGGGGAATGACAGAACAGCTGGGTGAAAATCTAGCAGCGAGCCAAGATCAACCAACCACAATTGCTTGTCTTAATTTTCAGTTTGACATTTAGAGAATGATTTAATTGTTTTAGCCTCAAAAGGCTATTAGAGATTAGCCTATTCTGTAGTGGAAGTAGTATGGACAAGTCATGTTAGATATTATGGTGGTATGAATATGTTCAGAATTTGTCATGATTCCTTTCATTTTTAAACTAATTCCATATCAGTGTTCTCTGGTTGTCATCTGTTCTAAGAAGCTGACTACTCTCCTTTGCCTCCATATAGCTATTTCTCATCTACAATTAACAGTACTCTCTGTGGCATTAAAATCACTCTTTGTTGGGTTACATGGTAGACTACATCCCTGAGAAGAATATTTGGAAAGTAAAATATATTTAAAAAATTAATGTACCTCATAATGCAGACTTACTGGTCAAGGAAAACTAACCAACTTTTAGAAATCTGACCTCATCTAACCAGTTGTCAACAAAGCAGAAATTCTGAACTTCTTCTTTGCTCATAAGCAAATGCCAAATCTGCAGGGGCTTGAGTTGAAGTAACCCCATCACCTCTCTAATCTGTATCAGTAAGCTCTGTGCATAGTCCCAAAAAGGCAAATTCTGTTTTCCATGCAGCGGTATCTATGGGTAAATACCTCAACCTCTCCAACAAAATGTTAAGGTCACAGTGCCTTATCCCTTCCCTCAGAAGCAGGTCAAATGTACAACAGGCACTGGGTCAGGCAAGACACAATGTCAAACACATTTCCTGGAGGTAAGCACACATCCACCTCCCACACGGTGATTCCTAAACTCACCTTTCACAGAACACAGGAAGGAGATTTGCACTGTAACCTAACACTTGAAACATGGTGAGGAAGGAGTTAGCATATAAGAAGGGAGGGAGGAAATTGGCAAACACGCCATCCATCCCAGGGCATCAGATCACATGCTCCATCACATCTCCTCTGAGCTCTACTGTCAGAGCAGAACCTGTGAGCTCACAATCACACAAGCACACAAAGGGTTGAAGGCACAAGGGCAGCTGGGAACACTGCCAGAATCTGACAACTGTATCCCCAAGAACAAGAGGAATGGCCAGCATTGCTCAGCCATGCATCTGCTATGCATTTGCACTTTCTGTATTGCATATCAGCCTACAACCTCAACAAGATAGGAAGCAATAAGAGCGTCCTGTCCTGGGGGATGTCTGTCAGTCTTACGAGGTGAAAGACATGACTGTACTAAAGTTCACTTGCACACACTGAAAATTGTTCAGCACCATCACTTGGGGATTTCTTCATAAGCATGCTGCAAAGCCAACAGTCCCTGTTGTGTAAATACATCAACCCCACATGCTCACACATTATGGCACACTTAGTTGGGAGCTAAGGTTGCACTCCTGCTAGTGATGGTGGTCACGAAAAAGGAGCGGGCATAGGTACATACTGCTATCACTACCATCAGCTCCAAAATTATCTTCCTAGAGTTGTGGTATGAAACCACCTGATAATTAAGCTGGGAAAAGACTTTTTATAAGGTGCCCACCCACCTCTACGTCATGGAGAGATAATACCTATAAGAATAAATGGCTTCTGTTCCTGTTATAACAGGAGTAGCCTATGCAGGAAGTACTCTCGTACTTTGAATCACGGAAGATGCCTGAAGGAAGGTGAATTTCGTGAGACAAAGCAGCAGAAGAGATTGTACAGGCTAAAATCCCTATCAAGCAGGTCCTTGAGTTGCCCATGATGTGTGCAACTGCCAGACCACTTGAAGGGTTGAGGAAGGATTGACATAGTCTAGTAAGGGCAAATACTGTTTCCAAGGCATATGCATTGTCTTCCAGATGTACCTTACAATTGTCAAAGGGCCACATGAGACAGCTGCAGAGGCTTCTCCAAGACAGCAACATAGTATGTCATGGCACTATCAGCCCTAGCTTGTCCAAACCTGGCCTCAGCTCGTCCCCTTCTGTGGCAGCATATGTGGTAAAAGTCACAGCCCCACAGGCTCGAGACTGGTACATTCAGCCTGAGGCTGCCACCGTCTGAGTTACACTCTGTGGTCAGGGTGAGCTTTCTGGCTCACCCCCAGCATCCCTTGCAACTTCGTTTCCATGTTTCAGTTCATTGGTTAGTTATGGTATTACCTAATGTTCTCTATAAGGTTAAGTTCTAGAAACTTCGTTGCTGTTCAGTTCTCGAGTGGTTACATGTAAATCAGTGTACCCCAATTGGTTACTTTCCCCTGCTTATATCCCTATAAATCCCCTGCTGTCCCCCTGCCTGGTTCCCTGGTCCCTGAAGCCTCCAGCTCTTCCTGATCCTTGCGCCACCTCTTCTGGACCCCGGACCCTCTCCTGCCTCTCCTGCCTTTCCTGCTGCTTCTCTCCGGGAAACAAAAGGGCCCTGGAAGAAGCCAGGGCCCTTCTCTCTGGCTTTTATTCTCGCCTGTGCCCACGACATCGGCCCGAGGCTTCCTCTCACCCAGAGGAGCCAGCACTAAAAGAGCTGCTGGAGGACACCCTGTGTTTGGGGAAACTGCAAGCAGCAGCCCCCAGGAAACCAGGGTCACTCCCAGACTAACACTGAGTGGCCTCGAGCGGGCCCCTGGAGCCAGCGTTACCCCTCCCCAGGAAGGTGCCCAATATCTGGGACTGGGGATGCATTGGTGCTTCCACAGCCCTGCTCCTGGCTGGGACTGTGGGACAGCCTTGGCTGCCAGACCCTGTCCCTGTGGCCCTCTGCCCCTAGGAGCTGTTGGCCCCTAAGGAGATCTGAAAGGGTGTTGTAAAATAAGGAGTTAACTGCAAACTGTTACAAGTTATAAGGCAGAGTTATTGCAATAAATGAAGACCCAGAAGGTGCCTGTACCAGCTGACAGTGCTGAAAACAGCACCAGCTGGACCCTGCACTGAGATTAACCATGCTCTCTAGGCATGGCCGTATCATAGATGTGGGGACCTGGGTCTACTGAGCAGCAATAGAGGAGTAGAGGACATCCAGCCAACCCAGGACATACCTGTAAATATGCAATAAAATTTAACGTTGCAATTTTTATGTATTTTTAGCATGTCCCATGGCATACACTATTAAACACCTTTGAATATATTCAGATTTTTTTTTTCCCATTAGTATGGCTGATCAACGTGCTCCACAGTGTTCTTCCAGGGGAAAATGACTTCACTGCGCTTTCTGTGCCCTGTCCACTCAAGCCAGACTGAAGAGTGTGAAGCTTTTGGAGACTGTAAAAAGGGACCACAGGGATTTGGATTGCTTGAAGATGAATAGACATAAAACATTAGGGCTTAAGTTCAAATTTGAGTCTGTGTCTCTGGGGGACATTTTGGGAGAAAGGGACAATGATGGATGACTACACCAGGGCGTAACTATGCTACTACTATGCCTTAAAAGGCCCAGGGACACTAATTTAGCATGTTTTGCAGGTCAGCATGAGACTAATACAGACATCAGTGCTATGCAAGTATATCCCTTTCTAGAACTGACATTCATTCGGATAAAAGTATGAATATTTCATATCTATGAAAATGATTCCTCTGTTTTTTTTGGGATCTAGTGCAGTTTGTGTTAGTGCTTGAGGTCAATTAATCTCCTTTGTGAAACCTCTGATACCCATCTCCATTCATATAGCATAGCTTCCAAAACCACTTTACATTCTGTTCCTAAAGAGAATATTTATATATTTCTTTTAAAATGGACACAAACTGTCCAAGATACTGAAATAGTTGTCTAGTTCTTGATGTTCTATTGTTAAGAGCGCTGTTTGAAGACATCTCGGATACACTCACCTGAAAAAATTAGTAGGGTATCATGGGTGAATGCATTATGAGGACAGCTGAGCAAGGATAGATTCCTGATTCCACAGTATTTTGACCTTTATCAATGGCCTAGAAGAAATAAAGCTACAGTCAATAATTTAAAGATGACAAAAATTCTGTAATTGGTTAAATAATGAAGAGTAAAATTCATTACAAGAAAATATGGTTCACTTGGTAACAAGTGAACAGGAAGAATATTCCTTTCAAAATTAAACAATGCAAGCTGTGTTCAGAGAAAGACTATTTTAGGGAGA
This sequence comes from Climacteris rufus, assembly GCA_013398175.1. NCBI lineage: Eukaryota > Metazoa > Chordata > Aves > Passeriformes > Climacteridae > Climacteris > Climacteris rufus. The sequence goes on along the minus strand of VZRZ01007446.1, from coordinate 21,389 downwards.
ACTATACTAGAATGCAAAGACTCCAAATCCTAAGTAGATAATCAATTAATTAGAAAATTGCAATTGTTTCCAATGTCATAACTACAACAGGTAATTAGTGAGAATAGAAAAAGGAGTAAAGAGGTGCCTTGTTACAGAGATCCACATGTTGAGAAGAATGTTAAAATGCTGGACACAGTTTAAAGCAGAAATAAACCACAGAATCATAGAATATGCTGGCTTGAAAGGGACCCATCATAGTTCAACCCCTGGCCCTGCACAGGACACCCCAAGAGTCATATCATGTGCCTGAGAACATTGTCCAAGTGCTTCTTGAATTCTGTCAGGCTTGGTGCTGTGACGACTTCCCTGGAGACCCTGTGCCAGGGCTCAACCACCATCTGGGTGGAAACCTTTTCCTGATATCCAACTTAATCCTCCTCTGACTCAGTCTCATGCTCTTTTCTCATGCAATTGGTCATAAGAGTGGATAAATCAGTGTCTGCTCCTCTTCTTCCCCTCATGAAGATGTTGAAGACTGCAATGAAGTCTCCCCTCAGTCTCCTCTTCTCCAGGCTGAACAGACCAAGTGACCTCAACTCTCCCTCTCCTGGCTGGTGATGCTGTGCCTGATACACCCCAGGACATGGTTGGCCCTCCTGGCTGCCAGGGCACTGCTGACTCAAACTCAATCTACCATCAACCAGGACCCTCAGGTCCCTTTTCACAGCACTTCTCTCCAGCCTCTTGTTTCCCACTCTATACACACAACCAGGGTTGTCTTGGCCCAGGTGCAGAATCCAGCACTTGCTCTTGTGAAACTTCACATGGTTGGTGGTTGCCCATCTCTCTTAATTTGTCCAGCTCTGTCGGCAGGTCCTCTCTGCCCTCAAAGGAGTCAACAGCTTCTGCCAATCTAGTGTTGTTGGCAAACCTAGTATTCCTTTGAGTCTTGCATCCAGGTGGTTAATTAAGAAGTTGAAGAGAACTGAGCTGGGGATGGAGCCCTGACAGGTCACTAGTCTGATGTCACCCCATTCACTGTAACCCTTTGTGCCTGACCTGTGTTCACTCATTGCATAACAGGGATATCCAGCTGTGTGCTGAACACTTTGTCCAGAAGGGTACTGTGGGAGACTGTATTAAAAGTTTTGTTGAAGTCCAAGAAGATTCCATATACCGGCTTTCCTAGATCAACTACGTGGGTTACGCTGTCGTAGAAGGAAATCAGGTTTGACATGGAGAACCTTCCCCTCATGAAGCTCTGGTGGCTGTGGCCTGGCCCTGAAATAATAATTCCTGTGGTTGAAAAAATCATATACAAACTCTCAAAGAATCCGTAGTGTTTTTAACTTGAGGGAACTTGAAAGGGTATTTGATCCTACCCTTTAAGCATTTGCATAGCTGTACTTACAGCTTAGGTGTACTTAAAATGCCTTTGTAGGGATTTTCATTCCAGAAAAGGAGAAAGTTGTGCCAGTATTCACTAGACAGTTGGCTGGATGTACCTACTTTAATTATATTAAGAAATTACACTTCAGAGTAGTAAGAACATTCTTTGTGGTGTGCCTCGTGAAGGTGATGCTCTGGCATTTGATTCACAGTATCATGGTTTTGAAGAGAATGTTGAGAATGACCTGAAGCCTCTGCTGGCCATCCCATAAGGCTATATAGTTACTACCACCATAGCAACTGGTTTTGCAGGTGTGGAATCTTTTCCACACTGGAGAAGGAGAGGAGGAAAAGTGCTTCTTGGATGAGGATCATGGTTGTCTACTTTTGTGATTATGATGGTGGCTGGTTCAGAGAAACAAACCAAGCCAAGATGATGCCCAGAGTTCCAAAGGTGGTATAGAATTTTTAGTGAGCAACAGTTCTGCAGGTCCTGACCCTGAGGAAGAGAGAAGTTGTCTTTTGAGCTGAAGAGGATATGAACACATACATGAGTAACTGGAGCATGAGGAAAACTTAAAATTTGTGTTTCAGTCAAGAAAATTAGTGGATTCTGAGATCATGAAGAAAATCTAGTTCATCCTGAGTCTAACATAACTGAAAACAATTAGTATTACTTTAAAATGTATTATAATTTTAAATTACCTTTTTAAAGGAGAAAATTGTCAATGTTTGTATTTAAACAGCTCACTGTAGCTTTCAGGAAATAACATATAATTTTGAAATGTTTGGAATAATTTTCACTCTCTTCCCTATTGACTGAAGTACTTCCTAAGCAAATGTTTGCATATGTAATTAGAAAACGGATATGTGCAGCAATCATATTTGCAACACTGTACATTTTTGGACATTTATACCATTGGAATTAGTTGCCTCAAATATTTACACTTATTATTTTGTTTTAAAGTGTTATCAGAGACACTTCTGTTATACCAAAATTCTAGTCTGTCTGTACTGTTAGGTCATACACATATAGCATAATCTTTCTTTTTTTTAACTTGTATTTTTACTTCGTTTTACCCTGAAGTTGGGACAATTAAAAATTTCAAAATATTTTCTTCTATAACAGGCTTTTTTGCATGTGTGTGGGATGATGAGGAAAAACTTCATTGCTTTGAATGACATATTTTCTATTTCTGTTTCAAAAAATACTCTACTCTCATGTTCAAAGACTAATCTGAATTCCCCAACTGTTTTACCTTCAGCATATGCGCTACTGTCATCCATGTCATGTCCAACAATTATGTTAATAAAGAAGTACATTAATATGTAATTTGGACAACATTTGTGAGTTTCTCAACCTAACCAGAGAATGTCTTTCATCTTCTAAAATTCTATGGAATTCTATGTGTTTCTCAATGAATTATTGCAACTTTGAAATATATTGTTTTGGGAGAATAGGTTTGAGTGTAATGTTAAGGAAGACATCTTTGGTCTCTTTCAAATCTGTGTATTTAATGAGATTAAAGGTTTCTTTGATGAAGTAATGATTTCTGATTCCATACTTATTTAAAATGAAATATGGTAGTTCTTCATGCTGAACTGTTTTTTGTTTCACTGGCTGAAGTACCTTTGGTTGTTAAACAGGGCCCATGGGACATATTTTCTGTTTGCACTTTGATCACTCAAACTTCAAGCCCAGTTGCTCAAATTTATAACAGATACCAAATCAATTATAAATGTTACATTTTGCACTAACTATTATTGTAAGTAAATACTTTTTAAGCTTTACTTTTAATATGCCATGTACTGACTTAACCAATTATTAGCTTTTCTCCACTAATAGACGATAGGTTCTAAAATCTGTATTTTGATAGCATAGTCCTTTGCCAAATATGGTTATAACTAAGAATGAAGACAAAACTCAGCTTTATTGAGGTGGTGACTCAATATGAGTGAAATGTTAGAGGAACACAAGGTCAGCTTCTCTTCACTTTGATAAGTGCTTTGATGAAAAACTCAGACAAAAATATGTGTGGATGTATTTGTGCTTTCAAAGCAAATGAATTGAACAGAGTGAAAAAAGAAAATTTTCTTCCCAAGGAACAAAGGCTATCTGTGCATCTGCAGTTTGAGATTAAAGGTACTAAAAGGACAATAGTGCTTTCACTGGTAGTGCTCTTCCCCCATTATAGCTTGACCCCACAATGTTTCATTTATCAGGAATGTATTATGGGGGACAGTTTAAAAATATCCAAGTGATAGATATTCTTTTCCTGTTGTGTTTAGAATAAATGGCTTACTGTAGTACTGGAATTGCAGAAGAATTTAGTTCAGAACTTCTGGGAAAATGAACTTAATAAGCCCTTGAAAGCATTCATCTATTTCTAAGTCTTTTCAATGTTTTTGTGAAAAGACTAAGCCTGTTTCAAATATCATTGTCCATATTTTTATAATATTTTTGAGGTATGGGTGACAAATGCACATTTTCCTCACTACAGGTCCATTTTCCAGACCTTTGTATGTATCACAATTCTCATTTCCGAATAGGAAATCTATAGTTTTATCTGCTGAACACAAGCATTTGCAGACTGAGACTCATGAATTATACACATGGACAAAAAATTAGCTTTACACATGACTTGTGATTAATTGATGGGTAAATGATCCTACATACATTTTTCTTCTAGAAAATGGAAGATAGGAAATTCTGCTTTGAAAGAGAAAGGCACAAGATTTCACATTCTCCACAAGAAATTTTATTGCTCTAATCACTCTGACTTTCTGTCACTGCAGCCTAAGGAATATGCAAGATATAACACTAAAAGGCCAGGTAAAATTAAAGACGTGTAAGAGCCAAGCTGGAAATTTCTTGCCCATTTCTAACAACACACAGGCACATCAGCAGTAAGAAATGACAAATGGCATAATTGCTGAGTGCTTTATTAATGTGGTCCTCCCCTACCAGGTAAGTTCATTTAAGAGGCAGGTTTTGTAAAGAGTGTCACAGCCTCATAATACTTTGTTTTTGGTCACTATTCATTCTGTAATTTGTTGGGCAAACACAAGAATCACCATTCTTCCTACACAGTCTTCATGTTATCAGCTTCACAGGAAAATGGAAACACAGGGCTTACATCCATGAATGGAAAGTAGAAAAAATGGTGTGCATGTGTGAGTCCATGCATGGTTTTATTCCTGAGTGGATTTCTCAGTGTGTATACGTGTAAATGGTTTCTTTATTTATGTTACAGGCTTAAGGTCTCACAGAAATAAGATTTTGACAGGACTACAGCACAGCTTATAAAACTTTGAATTTACCAATTGTTAGACTGTTGCAATCCTCATAGGTCTTTTCACTACTGGCTTTAAACATAACTGTTTAGGAGTTTAGTAATATCCATTAGGGAAAATGAATGACATATGAATGGAAAGGGATTCTGAATCTTACAAGACAACAATATTCATATTTGCCAAAGAAGCAGAACAGCCTACTTTATTCCACAAAAACTTCTGCATCTGTTCAAATTTTCAGTGGTACCTTCTAAACATGGAAACTTGGGGAAATTTTTGCCAGTGGTATCACACAAATCAGATACAATCCCATTTGTTTATATAGTCAGGGAATTATTATTCCCTTCTTCAGCCTCTGACAGGAGGCTTCTTTCCAAATTAATCAACAGAGCTTTTTTTGCTTCTGCTTCTGAACATTTTTGGAATATCAGATGATACTGAGCTAGAAATAGAAATAGTCACAGAATTCCATGGCTACCAGTCTGGGATTCAAGGTCTAATGATGTGGCCATGAAGAGGTATCATGCCATAGCTAGTAATGGTAGTTAGAAGACATCCCGAGGGTTATGATACAGCAGCAATTTATCAACCACAAGTTTAACTAAAACTCTCCATATTTCTTTATGCAAACACAGACTGAAGAATATTCAAGGGAAAAATAATTTGCATTACCTTAATCTTCCTATTTTCATACCATGGCCTAAAGTACCTAAAGGTTTGACATTTCTCAACCTTTCTAAGTGAAGCTATTCTGGTGTTTCTCATTTCAAAACAAATAAAAAAAAATCAACAAAAAAAACCCATTCTGTATTAGAGTTCTCATGTAATACAAAAATAATCACAACTATTTGGTCACATACAAGTAAAAAAGGGCAAAACCCCTTTGAACATATCTGTGGGTTCACCCACTCAATCTGTCTAGATAGATACATTATGGCAACCTTTTGAGTGAATACAAAGAGAAACATTCAGCATTATGAAATTGTCTGAATTACCTGCATTGTATAAACCTTCTGCACAGAAATTAATTTTATAAATTTCATATATTTTAACGCAGAGTAACTGAAACCTTTACCTGACTATCAGTAGAAAGCAATTTGTTACTTTATTTTTTACGATTTGCCATATTTTGCCAAAGTTATGGTAGAACACTTCCAGAAAAGAGGTTTCTAAAGTGTCTAATAAATAAATAAATATGTTCAGCTTATACTGTACATTATTTTGTTCATATGCATGTGTATTTACTTCTTAAACTACAAAAAACCTGCATGATTTAAACTATTAAATGTTACTTCAGCACAGTTTTTGTCTGCACTATAGCATGACAATCAAAAGCCATAATTCCCCAGTTACATTTCTGCCTAAGAGCTGAAAACATACTGATCTGATAATATTTACAATACTGTGAAGGAGTGGGTTTTAAATAGACCCTTACTGTAAAACTCTAGAGAAAGAAAGGTTCTGTCCTTTTTTTCATTCCACTCTTCTGTCCCCACTCATCCAGACTCTGAGAGAAGTGTTTTTTCCTGCCTATTCTTTGCCAGCTGGTGAAGAGGCTAATGACTAGCTCTTCTTACAGTCTGACACCTTACCAACAAGTGGATATTATTTGAGTGTTACTCTTATCATCTTCTTGAAAGAGAAAGGCAACATTCAACTTTATTTCTAAGAAGTTATTTTGGCTTTGGGAATATGCTTTTCCTTTTCTTTTGATTCCTAATGGGCAGAACTGAATCTAGTCCAGATGTAATTTAACTTTCGTCATGCTCTGTGAAGTTATCATTTGCACATGAAAGAATAAAAATAATAATTCCACATAATCTTTGATACTATTCACTTACTTTTCTGTGGCACTGATATTTTGGAGAAAAGTATAAAACTATTTGTTTCCGTATATAACAGCATGCCAGAAGCAATGTGTGGAATGTTTCTCTAAAAGAAGGAGACAAATTCTGTAGCTTTAAGTATTCCTCTCTTTATAACTTCTACTGTATTCCACTAGTTTGTCACATCATGCTATTTGAATGATTCCTGAATCTTTTAATAGTTGGAATTAAATAGAAAACTAGAAGTGTAGTCATACTGCCTTATGTTTTGCAGCGACCTGTGGTGTTTCTTTAAAAAAAAATCAAGCTACATATGGAAAGCTAGAAAGAAGGATATGTACATGTTTATCTCAATATTATATCAATTTTGACAAATATTTTTCAATTTTATATTTTATATTGCTAGTAACAAATAGACAAACATAAGCAGAGTATCTGTACATGTATTTGAGTTAAAAGCACTTATTGTGCTATTGACAAATAGATCTATTTTACCTTAGAATTCCTGGGACTGTTATAAAAGTACCCAAGATATCAGCAGGTCTCCTTCTGAGAGAAAATAACATATTTTCAGGCTCCATTAGTGTGACATTTTAAAAACTCATTATGTTCAGTAGGATTCTGAACATGTGTTTTTAACATATGATATTCAATATCTGGCAAAGATAATATAGACCTAGATTATATTATGCCTGTGTGAAAAGAGAGGGATTTGTAACTTTTTTCATGCTTTTATGGCCTGCAATTGTGCATTATTATAGCAAGGTTTTGCTTCTCTTCTTCTCTTGTTGAAATTCAAAAGATAATATGCACCCTCTAGAAAATTTCACGGATCAGGGCAAAGATATAACAGTTAGAGACTACAGAGAGAATTCCCTGTAGTATGACTTTGAAATTAGAGTAAACCTGCCTGAATGATGATAAGTAAACAGAATTCTTAAGATTGGGGTTTTTTTCAGATGGTGGCATACAGGATGAAATCAATCCCTCAGAGGGTGAAACCTGTATATGCTTGAGTTTGGTTTTAGTGTTTAACAGAATTAGAGCTTGATAGTAAATACTGTGGTGCCGATTTAGACAAGCTTATTTCCTGAATATGTATTTCTTTTAATTTTTTTATTCTGAAAAGAAATGGAGTCTAATTAGATGTTTTAAATTTAGTGATTTTTTAAAATGTTTTAAATGAGATGTGACTTAGGCCTCAAAATGACAGACAAAAATAAGAACAGCAGAGGCAGTAGTGATGAGTTAGAGAGGATTCTACTTTACAGCGTGAGAAACGTTTTTGTGTCATGATGCCATAGATAGATTCTCTACATTCTTTTTCAAATGTAGAAGTGTGGCCTTTATTATTATAAAGCTCTTGCCCAAGTGATAGGCTTCTACTTTTAGGTTAATTTAATTTAACTGTATTTTATTGTATTTTATATATTATTTAAGTTATTTCCAAGGAGTACATTTATTTACCAATTTGATCATTGTCCATTCTCTCAAAAAAAAAATTGAAAGTTAAGCTGTTGATGTTGTAGTAACTGGAGGATTAAGACTTATGTTCTGAAAACAATTCAGAATAAATACTGCTACTTCTACTTATGCATCTATAGGTTTTGTGAACTCCTGAACTCTTCTTGAGTTCTAAAATATTAAGTCCCCTCTTTGAACAGTGTCAAACGGTACCAAGAAAACAGAATGAAACAGACATCTTCCTGAATCCCTCTTGACCTGTGAAATTTGTCCTTCAGGATGAGAATAAAATTCTCAAAATGCACTAGGAGACAATAAAGGGGAAAAAAAAAAAAACCCAAAAAATCAAAAGGAAAGGACACAACAACAAGACATAGGAATATATTTATCTCCAAAGCATATCATGAAAGAGTGATGTGCTGCTGGCTGTAAATATCTGAACCTCTTTTGTTCTCCCATACTGCAGTGAATTGGAAGGTTGTTTGAGTGTCCTTGTGTTTGCTGGAAATAAGGTCCCAAAACTGCTATAAAAGCCAGTTTTCTTGAAATACAGTTTCTGATCCCAAGAGAAAATTCCATCATTTTCAGATGAAAGAGTAGGTGATTGTGGAGCTTACTTATTGCATGTGCCACAGACCGGCATTTAGGGAGTCTGCTTTGTTATATACAAAGACAATGCAAATTACAGTCCCTGCACACAGTATTCCTACCATCTCTAGATCAGCTTATGGTGTTTTTTCTGACTACAAAAAACACTGTTTCTTGTCCTGAAACTTTTCTTCTTTATTTCTTCATACACTACAAATGCAAGGCCACGAAATTATAGTTGAATTGCTTGGAGCAGGGAGAAAATGTGATTGGTTTACATCCTTTTTTGCTGAATTTTTTTTTTTTTTAAGAGATGACATCCCCTATACTCATGTGCATTATTAGTACACTGATGTATATCATTCTGTCAGAAGGCACAGATGATAAAAAATATTTTTAATAATGTAAAAATTATCTGCTAAAGAAATGTGCATAGATCTGTGATAATGAGGTTCCTAATAAGGATGTTACTAATGAGTTTTTTATATTTTTATAGCACTATGATCATAGGCATAGCTTTCATTATACCATGTGACTGGTATAGTTTATGACAAGTGTAAACCGATACATGTGAGACTATAGGTTTTCAGTGATTCTTTACTACAGATCTTATAACTCATATTTTCTAGAATTCTTTTCAACCCCTCCAATCACTTTCATTGATGATATTCCTTTGCCAGTAGCTAACCAGGAAATGCTTCAAACCCAACCAACCAATCAAACAATAAAAACTTCACAGAATCTTAGCTTTTCTTTTAAATTCAGTTAAGTAATTAAGGATTTAAATATTCTAGACATAATTTTGTTAGCAGAAACATTTAAGTGAAGGCTAAGAAAATGTTTTAGATATCTGTCCTCCTTTTTCATTGCTCCTAAAACACATTTCATTTTTATGTCACCCTTCTACTTATTAAAGTATATACTTTCACTGTGCATCCAACACAGAGCATGTAAAACTGACATGGATAGAAAATAAAATCACAAATTGTTCCCAACATTGGTGGTGTAAAATAGAAGACTAAATGGTTGCTGAGAGATATTTTAACAGAAAATATTTTAAACATATGTGAAGGACAGAACATCTTCAAGAAAGACATGTTTTTTTGAGAGATGTAAATCAAAGTGGATTTTTTTTTTATTTCCCACTCTTATTCATCCCAATCAACAGAGCACACACAAAAGGAAAAAAAAAGGTAATTTTTTTCTGATTTAAAAAAAAATTAACAAACATTTTCTTGGGTATCATTTTTGGACAGTGTTCTTCACCCCTCATTTTGTTTCATTTTTATCAAATAGTTCTCTAAATACTAATGGGGGAGGTCTCATTATTCTTTTGGTCTCCTTTCTTTTATTTGTCTGTACAATTTGAAACAACTTTCCTTTTAGGAGTTACATTAACATAGTTTTTTGTAGCTATACACTCTCTGCGAACATACATTATTTTTAATGTTTCTCTAAATAGTCACCACTTAATTTGGAATGACAAATAAAAAGTAAGACTCATCTACGGCTTGGGTTTGGGTTTTTTTGTTAATCTAGTGAGTAAATCTATTAGTTACAAATATTTCATAGAGTCTAGACAACCCATTGTTATCAAAGCTATATAATAGGTAGCCTGTGCTGAGATGTTGTAATAGAAAGCTGTGTATGTCTCTTTCTTTGCCTGGATGGTTTTGTTCAAATTATAGTAACATATGACAGGAGAAGAAAAAAATCACAGTTCCATAAAATCAATAGTGTTTTTATTTTAGATTGATGATGTCTTTAATAATGTAAATAGATGACATTTTTAAAATAGAATATTAATAACTTGTCCTGCAAAGAAAAAGTGTTTTATGCTACTATATATTTGTGAACAATTGCACAACTCATAGATAGCAACAGTACATAGTTAAAAACACCAAAATGTATTCATTTATGTTTAATGAAGAAAGAATCTTATTTTTATTTTGGCCTTCCATGTTTCTTTTAATAGTGTAATGTCAACCTAGTCATATAGTGAATAACAAAAAAAGAAATGGAAAAGTTTCAGACTAGGATAACTTCAAACATTCTCAGGGTAATGGTTTTGCAAGAAATACCTCCCACTGTGTAAGCTAAATGATATTGATAATAGTCCAAAGGTTGGAAAATTACTGTATTTCTTTGCAAATAATAGAAATAAGGGAGTGTAGGGACATTACATTTAGTGTCTTAGCATGCTCTTTATGGTACAGGTCAAAAATCTGCATCTACATGTTAGTAGGCATTTTTCCACAGACCAGTAGAAATTTTCTGTCCCCTCTGCCAATACAAAGATCACAGATGGAGTATTTCTACTCATGTATAGAACAAGAAAATAAAATGGAAAGCAAGACATTTTGGAAACACAAGAACAAGGGAGTTTTCCTATAAGTACTTTAAATGATTAGTGACTTCTTTCTGACACAGTAATTTCCTGGAACAATTTCAAAAATGTCTTCCTGATTTATTGTGATGCCCTCTATTGCAGACAGTATTTTGTGAAAATTCAATTTGAAGCGGAGTTCAAAGCAAGGGGAGAAGTAGATTAAATGAATGCACTTTCTCTAAATAGAAACTGTGGTGATATGAAATTCCATTCATGATTGTTTTCCAATAAAGATCCATTAGTAAGGTAAAAAATGACAAAAAAGGTAGCAAATGAAAATCTCAGTAAGAGGTAGAATTTCTTCCATGAAAGCTTAATTGCTCTATCTTTCCTGTTTTTCAGTAAGACATGGAGATTCTGCTTTGCCTAACTGTAAGATAAGCCCTTCTGCTATTCATTGATTCTTCTTTTCCATTTGAAATGATGAGCTGTTCATTATATGACCACAAGATATGCAAACTGAAGGAAGATATATTTCAAAGTAAATAACTTGATAGCATTCATGAAAGAGAAGAAAATGTAGCCCTCAAACAAATACCTTGTTGAAGATGGTCATAAAAATCATGCTGTTGCTGAATAGCAGTTTTAGTTATTTTTACCTTATTAACAGATCTCTTCAGGTACACATGCTGCCTCGAAATTTTTATTACAGTACAAAAAATGCCTCAACCTGGCCTTCCCTTTCTAACTTTCTATGTGCAAGCATTTTTGTACATGTAAGACTAGTACAGTATTACCTATAATGCTGCATGGAGTATTGCCCCTAGTTCTGGCTTTTGCATAATTTCAGATAAATGCAGATTTATTAGAGACCTTTGCCTTCTTTTCTTAATTGAGCCGCCTTAAAAAAAAAAAAAAAAAAAAAAAAAAGAAACTCTGCATTCACTGTTGACAACTTTTGTTCCACTGTAACAAAGAAATCACATTTACAGACAAGATATGACTGGCATTTTCTCACTGTAGCAACTAATTGTAAGGGCTCTCCTGTGCCTTATCTATTATCTTTAAGAAATGAAGTCTTGAGGTAAAGAAATAGCAGAGACTGCTGCTGGAAGTCAATCAGTCACAAACTAGACATAAAGGGGTTATTGTTCATCAGTGATCTTAAAAAAAAGTTGTGGCAGTGTGCATAGCAGAAGCTGCAGCCACCAAGCCCCGAAAATGGTGGAATAAACACCTCTGGGCTTGAAACTCTCTCCTCAGTTAGCATGACTTTTCCTTTCACACCAGAGTTCCCTTCAATTTGATTTTACATATTTGCTGTTATTGGTTAGTTTGCACATTATGCCATGTTCGGTATATGGGTTTGTTCTAGAAAATTCATAAGTCTTCGGTTCTTCATTGGTTATATTCTAATTGCTGCACCCTCACTGGCTGTTTTCCCCGCTCCCTTTCCCTTTAAAAATCCCACTTTGCAGTACTGTTTGGCCTCTTGTCCCTGGATTTGCTCCGCTTCGCTGGACCCCGCACTGACTCTCCCTGCCACTTCTGGACCCTGGGACTCTCTCCCTGCCACGCCTGGATCCCCGCTTCTCTCCGCCACTCCTCCCTGCCACCTCTCCCATCGGCTTCTCCCAGCAATAAAGAGCTTCAAATCCATACAAAGGTCCCTCTCCCAGTCTGATCTCACCGATCACCGGAGAAGACCAAGCTGGGACAGACTTGCCAACTAGAGGAGCTGGCAGATGCCACAGTCACTGCTGGAACCCTGCACCGGGGCGAAGCTGCAGCTGCAGCACTCCCTGCCCCCAGCACAGCCAGGGCAAGCGTGACTGAATTACCATGTGGCCTCGGGTCCAAACCCTAGCGCGCAGCGGACCGATCCGCACAGCGATAAAAAGTGTCATACGAATATTGTTCCCTCTCTGGAGATATGAAAGGAAAATATAAGGAAAACAAATTATCTGCCAGATTTGCTTCTGACAAAATATAAAATTATATAAAAGCAGCAACAAATATTGATAGGGGATCTTAAATATGTCAATAAAATTTCCGAATACAACACTACTGACACAAGACCTGAAAAGTGAACAGAACTTCACTGTGTGCTTGATATCTGCAGGTCACAGCTCTTTGTACTCACCCTCCCTGCAGGTGATTCTTAAGAGCTATACTTCATACTGGGTTCACATGCTAGAAAACAGGTCTTGATACTCCTGATTGGACACTACTGAAGTGAAAATTACTTTTATTTCAGTGGGGTTCAGGTCAAGTTGCAAATAAACAGCCAATGTTAGGAATATAAAAGTCATATAAGGACTGAAATAACACTATGAGTGCTACTCATAATCTATCTATTGACTACAAATTGCACAGGTGGCATCAAAAGCAACCTTCTGATCTCTGTAGAACAGTTTATTGATAAATTAATTGAATGACCTGACAAACTTTAATGTACAAACAGTTCAGGTGTTATGTTTGTGGCATCAAAAAGTCAAATAACATCTTCTCTTTCACTGAATGTTCCTCAGTTTTTCAATTTGACCTCACCGGTGGAGTATGGATTTTCAGTTACTTGTTGACTAGAAGAGGATGATCACACAGTGTTATTGTCACTTTGGCATTTGGTCTGTAAGAAGCTATGCATGGTGAAGATTTCTGGTCTGAACTTTGATTAAAGAGGAGTCGTATGTCAATAACAGTCGCATGGTTTCAAAACAAGTAAAATCAAACTCCTAAAAGGATTAAACGCTGAAATATTTAGAAGAGCAGATGTCTAGTTGGATCCCTAGACACAGCTATAATTCAATGACTGAACAAGACTGAGGATAGTGAGTTGGAATAAAAAGTACTGAGCAGCAGTACTCAGTACCTCATCAGAGGTTTCAGCTATAGTGCACATTATTTATTAAACTGTCAGTCTGTCGTAACTAGGATAGCATTAGATCAAGTTCCACAGCAACCAGCTCAGGCTCATCTGGGAGTGCTGTATCAGTAAGTCTTGAAATCATTATCCAGATTCTTCAGGGTAAGGCAGTGGTTGCCAATAAAGTAAGTGATAATGCTGACTAATTTTGACTAAATATGGACATCTTTTTTTTCTTTTCACACCAGGGCAACTAGTAATCACCTTATGGAATAAAATGACAATAGATTGGGAGTTTAAAATGGAAATGTCATCCATCCCTACAAGCATGATAGTGACAGTGAAAACCACTGTTTTTTCTCTCAGGTTTTGAAAATGTCCTTGAGAGAATAACAGTCAGAAGAATCTGTTGAAAAGAGTCTCCCTAAAGGTAATCTGAATAGTGAAGACCACACTGACATGATTTTCTGCTCACAGGCAAAATCAAGAAATGTTCAGAAAATAAAGTCAAGGTCTATGTATACTCCTTGCCTCTAACGAAATTCATTAGTATTGGGATTCTGCAAAAACCTCTGTAGAGACTACTGTTCAGGCAAGTCAATGACTGCTCATTTTAAATTGGTAAGTTTTAGCAACAAAGGTGAAGTGTTTAGAACCGTTCTTTTACCTAAAATGGAAGGCAGTATTTTTGGACAGGTTTAGTTTATCCTCATATGGGTTAAAGTACAGGTTTCATATGCATATATGTGAAAGTATGCTGTTTGTCACAAATTGTTTCATCTCAGAAGAGTATTATTGTTAGTAGAAAGCGTGTTAAATCAATTGTAAATACTGAAATTTAAGGACAGTTCTAATATCCCATGAATACCAAATGAAACATGCTTAGAAATGGAGTCACACAGAGGACAGCAAGTTATTACACTTACTGGGAAAAGTAGCATAACTGAAATGGAAAAATGGGCCTTCAAACAATAGGTAAGTACCCTGCTGTTGCCCATTTTTCACTGTAAAATAGCTAGTTTTCTCTGTTAGACAGTCTCAAGAACGATTTCTGTAAACATAGCTATGTTGTTGTAAAAATTATCTTTTTACATTCCTTTCCCATGGACACAGATCCCTTTGACGGACACTTCTTGTAACCAATATAGTTAGAGACGGAAGTGTTAACTTTCTCCAATGATCTGTGATTTCTAAAAGTGTATATAAGAATTAAACGAAAGGGGTTTCCCCCCTTTCCGCCCTTGCTCTGAACACAGCCCGAAGTCCAGCTCTCATTATTTCTGCGTCTTCGACTTATTACCGAGTTAAGCCGAAATAACGGGGCATCGCGGTAATACCCTGCAATTATTCTTACCATTTATCTGTATGTCTGAGTCTTTTTTAAGAGCTGTCACATCAAATGATCAGCCAGTCACCCATGTGCTCTTGGTACAAAATGGTTAAACATCTTAGTGAGTCTCAAAGCATTGCCTATAGCTGGTATCAAAGCAATGCTCCTGGGAGTTGAGCTGCACCAGACATCTGGTGCATATATCAAATAACCAACCATCCATAAGCATTTTGTATGGACAGTTTAAATACAATGAATGGTTAAGACTGACCCATTAAACATTACTGAGACATTTTCAAGGTAAATCTTCAGTCATAGAACATCAGGTTCACAACATGAGATACAATTAAAGGTCATCTGCTATGGCAGAGAACATATGCTGATGTTATCAAACATATGGAGAAAAAAAGGGAAATTACACTGAACAAAAGGCAACAAAATAAAATAAGGATAGCGTGCGTGTGATGCTGCATCTGTCACATCCCTGGATGTGAGTGTTCTGCAGAAATTTAACAGAAATTCCATAATCAAAACTGCCCATTTTTTAAGTTGACAGGGGAAGTTTTTGATGGTGTAGAATATGCCATCTGTGTATATACCTTATCAAAACTTAAAAAATGCAAGTATCATTGTGAACATTCTATTGGCAACACTACATTGCCAAAACAAATAATCAAACAAATAAACAAACAAGTAATTAGTTGCAAATTATATCTACTAAAATACAGGAATCTCTGAGAAGTCTTCCCACAAATCTCAAAACATTTTTCCACCAAATTTTTTTTGGGGAAATTACCCCTTGAGCACAGCTCGGCACTGAAATTAAGAGATTGTTTCTAACAGCCACAAAGTAGACCAGCTGTGTGTGCAACAGCTTTGTCATCAGTTTCACAGATGTTTGTAAATCTTAGCTGTTCCAGCTCTTTGATGGATATTCACGTCTTCTGTGGTCCAAGGGACTGAACTGCACTTCAAACTCTTGCTTCCAGTTGCATGAGCATGATAGCGTATGGTGTCAGGAAGTTATGAGGATGGGCAAACACATGAGGAAGGTGTCCTGGATGCATAGGTGACAGCATGGACAGCAGGGTGAGGACCTCACCAAACAGAGGTCCAAACCCCAGTACATGAACAAAGAGAGCAGAGAAAGACCACTGACAGTAATAAGGTTAGAAAAGATTCTGGTTTGGCTGGGGAGTGCCATGGAGATGGGCAGCAGGTAGGGGTCCAGGCCACTGAGGCCCAGCCCTATAGCACAACTTAGGCAAGAGCCAGGACAAAGGGCCTGAACTCCAAGGCAGTCTCAGCAGGAGGAGAATTGGGCCACATAGGTGTTCCCAGGCCTTATCCCAGGCCACCTCACAATAGACCTAGCTCTCACCACCTGCATCACAGCCCCGGGAAGAGGAAAGAGGTTGCAAAATCCATTGGTACATGTCTGCTTTTCTGACCTACATGAGATGAACATTTATCTCACTGTAATCCCAAATGAAATGTTATCACATTTGTGAGGCTTGAAGATAGGTCAATATTCTTCATTGCAGGAAGCAGAAGAGTGTGACTTTACAGTGTGACTGTATGACTCTATAACCCATGTGAGTGTAAAACAATCCTTAATACTATTAGTTCATGTAAAAACTGTCCCCTTGTACTATAAGCCTGCAGTGACTTAAACTATTGCAAGCTAGTGCTGCCTCCTTCCACCAGAAATAAATTTGTATCCCTGAGAAGATACATTTAGGGCAAAGAAATATAAGAAAATTGAATGCCTTGAATATTGACTGTGTTAAATGTGAAAATATGACCTATGTGCTTCATGTAACAAAACATATTGTTTGCTTAGGTGCTTTTTAACTTTGTCCAGATATAGCTGAAATGAATTTCTCGGCTACCAGCTGTACTTGTTTGGTGTGTGAAAAACATCTCCTGTATTCAGAATTGACCACACAGAAGACCCCCAGTAGACTGTTTCCCTTCACCTTGAGGATCCTCTTAATAGTAGGTATTACTTTAGAATTATAGGAGTAAACTTAGTCGCACAGAGTATATATAGTATTTCTACTGAATGCACCTCAGATGTCCCCAATAATCCTATGTGCAGACAAATGGTAAAACGGTCTTTGAATTTTCCGTTTACTTTTCATTTAGGAGCACTAAGGGAATAAAAACAATGTTGAAAAATTAAGCCAACACCATTCATTTTAAATTTCTTCTGCATATTTGAATTTGATGCCTCTTCGTCTTAACCCTACAAAAACTTTATGTGCTCTGTATAAAGTTATGAACACCGTGGAACATCTTGATGTAACTGAACACAATCATAGAATCATAGACTCATGTAGGTTCGAAAGACTACTAAGACCATCAAGTCCAACCATTAACTATTAATCTACTACCAACAGAGTAAAATCACCAAGAAACAGTCAGTCAAAAATCACTATATTTCAAAGAATAGCAAAGTCTTCGTAAAAGGTTTAGATTGTTTATAAAAATAACATTATAAAAGAAGTAATTGCCTACAAAAAGAAACTTAGAAATTGAGAGGATATTGGAATTATCATTATATGTATAAGAACAGTCAAATTTTTACACCTTCTCATGAGATACCTAAAGGGGTTTTATTTTTTTTGTTCTTGATCAGTCATTGAGTACAGAGAATTTAATAAAATTTTCAGGAAGCTTATCAGCTAGTGCACAGAATCAGATTATTGTTGATTAAGTTGGAAGTGATATTGTAAAAAAATAGCTTATGGTTCAAAAACATAATTACACATAGGATGGGGCAGGGAACAAGGCTGATTTCTTATAATGAAGTACTGCTTCTTAGATATTCAAAATACAAGTGAGAGATGTCTGAGGAACAATGCTTCAAACCAAAATCCAGTGTACAGCATCCTTGATGAAATATCTTGCAGTGCAGTTCCATTGAAAGGTAAACTGTTTATGAGAATTGAATCATTTTCAGCATAGAAAGAGCAGTCATCAATCTCTCTCCTTGTTGAAGTTTCATGGTTTAAGGACTGAATAATCAAACAGGCCATTAAAAGTGGTGTTTAATGATAACTACTTGAAAAGCTTGTCTGAAAGCAGATAGTGCTTCCATGTGACTTTCTGCTTTGTATATGCCCTGGTATCAATATACTGTGAGAACAACATATGGTTTCTTTGATGGAAAGTAATGGAAAATGACAGACTGTTTGAAGATGCTGTGGTGCCAATTTCATGAATAATGCATTAGGGTAACAGGTATAATCACTGCAGTTTAATAGTCTGCAGCCTCCAGAGATACAACAGCAGCATACAGAGGAATTATCTTTGTACTGGGACCACCTGACACTTACCTTTTTTTTTTTCTCCTTGATTCCATTTGATTAAGACTACACTAAAATATGTCTTTAAAAAGGCAGAGTCAGAACCAAAAGTGTTATGTTCTGAGTCAGAATTAATTTAGTATACATGTTCTGTGTGGTTTACCTGTTAATAATAAGCACAAATTTAAAAGTCCTTTTTCTCTGTTTTTAAATTGAACATAGGTTTTAGAGCTCAAAATTTTATAGGAAGAACAATTTTATGGTTGTCATTCATACACTGAAACCGTTTTCCATATTGTGGAATGACTTTATGCCATCTCAAATGATACAGCACTTTGCACATACACCAAAATAGGTTTTGATTATTTTCCTGTACCAAAAATAAGAATAATTTGAAAAAAACTGTCTTGCAGAATGCTGTTAAGATTTTGCATTAAGCATGTGATGATTTGTATTTAATGATAATAAAAAAGCTCTGTGAAAGAGATTTACACTCAGGGACCCATAATCCTCTTGGCACACAGGTCTTACATTAGGATGTCATTACTCCATAGCAATGAATATGAATTAGGGTAAATGAGTTGGGACACAAGGTTACAGTGCTAGTACTTACACTTTTACTCAAGAAAAGGTGCTTGTGTTTCTGAGTTAAAAGTTTCATTTTCTACCTGACAAATGAGCTATAGCAATGTATGTCCAGGTTTCAACTCCATGAGTCTATTCTGATTGCTATATATTTGCATCTGGAAAGACATCCTGGCAGATCTCATTAAAAAAAATTATGTCTTTTTAAATAGCATTCTATATGTCAAAAGGGAAGTGAGTAGTAATTTTGTATGTGTGTAGATCTATACATTCAAATTTATTCATATAAATACACCTTCTACAAATAAGAAAAAGCAATGGTAATCTAGGCTGGGTTAATGTAGGAAATATTTTTGAAAAGTAAAATAAGGTGATCTAAAGAAAATAAATCAGTCATCATAAATAAGTTGCTATAGAACACTACTGCTCATGAAAAGAAATATTCTCTGTTGTAATCATATCATCTGGTCTTTCCACCCTGTCTTCACTGCAATTATGATTGCATGTATAAATACTTCATGTCTTGCAGCTCTTAACAAGCATATGCAAAAATCCATTATAACATATTGGGTCCAAATTGCTATATTTTAATTTTATAGCAACTTCAGAATGTCTAGGGCTTTTAACTCTGAATACTTAGGAGTTCAAATACCGTAATTCATTATTGGAAGCATGATGTTTCTTATGATGAAAGCATTTCTTATTCATCCAGTTAGTAAAACTCTAGTCTTGTAAAGAGTAAAGCATTTGAGCACAAAAAATAAAAGTTTCTAGTTTGTAAACTGGCCCCCGTAAATATATTGCATCCACACGTCAGAAATTTTGCATACAGGAAAGAAGATTTTTGTAACCATCTGCAACCTTTTTTTTCCCCTATAGATCGTGTGAACATGTTAGGAGTTATCAGCTACCAAGATGGTTTGCACCTATCCCTTTATTAAAACCTCCCTTGTCAGCCTCATCTAACACTTGGTGTTTGGATTTATACATTGTTGATTCATGCTAACAGCTTGGGCTTACCTCGAAGACTGTCATTCTGTGGTTGTGGGTTCATAAACCATCAAGGGAGATTCTTCAGCTCCACCTCTCACCACGGCAACCTGCAAGCAGAGACCAGAAGGGAGCTCATGACAGTCCCACCAGAACTGGTATGGGCATTGGTACTACTAAACTTTTGTCACTGCAATCCAAGCATTAAAGATTCATAGCCAACCAAATTGTGGTCAGAACAACTGCAGGAACCTCATATGCCATGCTTCTGTGGGAGGGCTAAAAAAGTCCTTTGCAATTCCCTTGGCAGTTCTGAAGGTAGATGTGGCAGGAGTGTATGGAGAAGCAACAATTTTCCACCGAAGGCCAGCACAGAGTTCTCCAGCAGAGCCGAGTAACCTGCTGGCCCTGGTGGCTCTTTCAGGCGTGCACACACACACATCTGACATTTTTTTATCGGGGCAATACAATAGTCCAACAGAAACTGGAAATATTGTTAACTGCTCTGCTCAACATCCTTTGTTAGTTTTGCCTTAGTTTAGTGTCCTTTTTTTTGGCTTTCCCTTCTTATTTCTGTATTCAAGGGAAGACAAAGGACAGATGGCCTGACTATCTTAGATTTCCATTTCTCCTACAGCATGGAGGAGATTGGATGAGAAGAGTAGTGGAGCCTTTCCTTTATCACCAGAAAAATCTGTGGAGAGATGAAAAGTCTTAAAGATCTGTGAAGACACAATGAACTGCTCTGTTGCTTGTACAACAGCCTCTCCACAGCCCCCTGACTCTCAAGAGCAAAGATATCTGTAAGGAGGGCAGACATCTGTTGTTGACCATCTCTAGGAATGACTGATTGAGTAAGAACTGTGAATAAGATGATTCATCATCTGATGAGTATCCCTTATGCTTTCCTTCTGATTGTGGCATAGAGGGCACAGCTGCAAGGGCTGCACAAGAAGTTTGAGCTGCCAAAGATATTCCAGCAAATAGAGGAATTAATGAGACTGGGTTACATAATGTGAAGGAGAGGACTGCCAAAGAAAGATGACTGAGACTCCCTGTGGAAATGTCAGTGTCTCACTGCTTCCTTCCAGCATCTTCTCTTCCAGGAGGCTGCTGAAACTGTTTTTACGGTGGGTTGGCATTGAGATGGCTTTGAGTCTTTGGTGGGGATGTAAGGCTTTACCCACTTCCAAGGAATCCATCTTGGGCCTGAAGGTGTTGAAACACAGGCGTAACCACGTCCCCAGGTGACCAGTGGGTAAGGTCCTTGTATCTGTGCCGTGTCTGGGTCTTTGATTAAGACTGGTGGCCTTTCATTAAGCTTCTGGAGCTTATTGTTGGAAAAGTGGCGGACTATGGGGGGAGCAGGTTCTTCGAAGAAGCAGTTCAAAAAATTGATGATAAACAGGGCATTGCAGAGTCTTAAAGCAGGCGA
>VZRZ01007445.1:421060-432664 GCA_013398175.1 Climacteris rufus | reverse complement strand
ATTCCCCAACCTCTGACACACTCACAGTTAGGAAAATGATATTTGTTTGCTGACTTGAGACTGAAGCAGAACTGCCATCTTGCCCTCTACCAGCCATTTGAGTCTATGCCATGTGAGACTAAGTATACTAAGTGTACTGCTGATAGTAATAAGAGTAAACAACTAAGTAGTGCATTGCTCTAAAAGTGAGTGCTTTTTACCCTTCACTGTTTGATTGTGGTGAAGAGAGATGGAAGCCAGTTCCATCACAAAATGCACATGCGGTTAAAAACCATAACAATAGCAGCAACAATGAGAAGAAATATAGCTGGGCTTGTCTTTTTCCACCTCTGTTCTTCTGTTAGGTTAATATTCATAAGAACATCCTGAAAAATGATTTGGACTATTTAGAAATTATCTGAGACTCCACCAGCCTTTTCCAGTGACATAAGGGGGCTGTTCCAAAAACAGCTCTCAGAGAGGCCAGGTAGCAACAGAAGTCTCAGGAATTTACCAATTTCATACAACAGATGGACTGATGCTGGAGTCCCAAGGGGAGAATAAGAGCAAGGCTTCCCTTCTTGATGGAGACTGTGGGAGATGTTCTTCTGCAGCTGTATCTTTTCAACCTCCCTGGGCTGCTTGGCCTCTGATTGATCTTCCTTGCACACCTGTACACAGGGGATGAAAGGTCCAAAGCCACTTTCAGCTGAGACAAAACAGGCTTAGCTGAAAGTATCAGATAAATTTCAAGGTGGATTTTTTTTAACTTTGCCTGGAGGAGGCTCCATGTAATTGATCTGTACAATGAAATTAGTCCTGAGAACATTTCAATTTGGAGACAATATTTAGCTGGCAATCTAATGTTATTGCTTCAGTGCTGCTGGTTGGAGGAAGATTGGCATTTGCCTTGCTCTTCTTGCTCAGTGTGTCCATCCCCACCTATGGACTGCTTAAAGTAATTTTTCAAGCAACACTAAGCCAGACTTCTGGAAACTAATCGTTGATGGATGATGTAATTTGAATGATGGATTCTTGTATCTCCTTCTAGAGTAGAGGCACTTTAGCAGTTCTTCCTTCAGATATTTTACAACCAGCAATAACAATAAAAGAAAGAAAGCAAAGACCTTGAAAACTAGTCACAGTTTTCCTATTGCTATGGAGGCTAAATTTTTTTTTTTTTGGCCATCCATCAGTATATGCTATTATGCTTTATTACAAAACGCTGGTAAGGCTTATCTTGTTATAATGAAGAGCTGTATGTATCTTATGTAACCTCCGTTAAATTGTTGCACAAGTGGTAAGTCTAGACTATGAAGTAATGTTCTACAGCACAATTTTAACTTGAGATATTTTGCATACCAGCATCTGTGGTCACAATGACAAGGGTTTCTCTGCCTGCCTGAGAGAAACTTTGTGTGGGTTATTTGAAGGCACCAGAAAAACAGCTGTAAGTGATGTCTCCAGGTAGCCACTGAAGGTACCAGACAGAGATCTGAAAGACATCTCACTATATTCAGTGAAGAGAGTGCTGCAGGTATCTCCTTAGATGCTGGCATCCCTCTGGAGATCCTGTTACATTCTATTAATCTCACTTCTCTGATCTACTATGCAGACTTTTATGCAGTGCTGGGAGTCTGCCTCTGCCCTTCTCAATATCCATATGTAGACTGTCTGTGGAAGCAAAACACCTTTTACCCTAGAGTATTAGGCAGGCATTTTGTCCTGAATTACTCCATGAACGCATATTTTTGAAAAATCTGAAAATTAATTAATCATTGTCTTTTCCATGCTGTGAGTGCTGACTTTGCTGAAGTCCTACATAGAACATAATTTTGACAAATACTTGCCCTGTGAGGCAACTCTGACTGTGTCTAGTACTGCTCTACCCTGGTCAAGCCCAAGTGTATTGTGTGTTCGTTGAAAGGTGTTCATAATACGTGGGATGCAGGGTGGCCTCTGAGGAGAAGCGGAGCCTGCCATCTAAGCTGGTAGTGTCTTGATGAAAACACCTAAGAAACGGCTTATTTTCTGCAGGACAGTAAAATACAAACTGAACAATGGTGCCTCCTTTTCCTGTGTGCAATACTCATCAGAAGAGACACACAACAACCACTATTAACCCCAGCACCTCCCAGGAATGTTCAGCAATATACCTTGAGAACCTTCTTCATGTGCCAAAGCCCAGCTACTGGCTTACATACTTGCCCAGAAGGAGTTTCCATGCTCTTCCCTTTCTTGGATCCTGAGAGCTGAGGGATCTGCCAGAGAGGTCACTCCAGCCCCACCAGATAGGTTTGCCCAGGATTGATGTCATTTAGCTTTCACTGTAAATGGCAAAGAGTAAGGGAAAGTTCAGGATCAGTGCAAATATGCCTGACAAATAGCTCTCACAGCTGCTGTCGATCCAGCTCTCCCTCAGGGCTCATAAACTAGAAACTACTGCTGAGAAAGAACTCTTTCCCACTTCTGGCTCTAGATAAATCTAATCTCTCTGTTGCTGGTGCCAGGCCTGCTGAGTCAGCTCCCTTCTCTGCTGGACCAGCGTCTGTATCTCCTGACTTTGCAACTCCTGCATTATTGGTTTATCAATTTTCCAGCACCTTTAAGCACATAGACAGTGGGGTCAAAACTAGAGACAATAGCTTTTTATTGCATATTTGGAGGTCTTTTGCAAAGCTGTATAGATGAGAAAACAAACCGATCAGCACATCACAGCTTCCTGGACTTCATGCAAAAACTTCCATGCAACTCATCCATCTATTGTCACTGGATGCAGGTGCAAGCTAAGGGCTGGGCTTTTTCTTAAATGGTAAATGTACTTGTTGGAGTGGTGTTTACTGATCATATCAGCTATCACTGAAGTCTTTTTTCATACACACACTATGGCCTCTTGGGATCCATATGGGAGCATGCAGCCAGGAGGTTGCATTCCTTTTTCTGCTATGGCAGAGTTAAGGTCTCCAAAACCTAGTTTTCCAGAAGGCTCAGGCTGTTCACAGAAGACGTGTTTTGCTGACTTGTCTCAATCACCCCCACTTCTGTCTGTCATGGAAATAAACCATCTTGGAAACCAGTATCTGCAATCCTATTTGGAAATGGACTGTCTGTGGGTTTTTAGATACTGGGTGGAAGCCATAAACATCTGTGTCTGTCATCTGCAAAATATGGCTACCAGGACCATGATTCTGGCTCAGAGACAGAATTACAGAAGGGAAATTATAGGGTAGATTTGCCTATATCTGTACTATCATAGGAATAAACACATAGGATAGTTCATATTTGGAGTAGAATTGCCACGTTCTGGCCAGTTCTGAGGTAGAGTGAGAGAGGGTTATAGTGCTATGGAAGTGTAGATGTAGCTGGAAGGTCTACTGGGGAGAGCTCAATCCAGGCCATGAGTCTTAAATTTTAGAGTTGACTGGAAATTAAACATACAGGAGGGGTTTTAGAGAGTTGCCTATTTGATGCTTAAATTTCGCTAGTTTTGCTTAATGGGGACAAGACCAGTTCATTAAAACCACTGACTAATCTCTAATAGTACTTGGTGACTAATTTTAACATACTAAAAATCTATGGTGCTATTGAAGTAGAAAACTTTGAACACTAACCATTTTGATTTGTCAAAATATTTCACAGTCTTTAATTTAAATGTAGTTCCTTAAATCTCAGCTATACATAAGAAATGAGTCATGAATTTAAACGGAACAGACTGAAGTCTAACCAAAAATGTGCATAATTTACAGAGGAGATATTGATCTTGTCTGTCCTTTATACTATAGCTATATGTAATACAACATGGCCGTTACTGTCAGTAGGGTGTGTTCACATGAAAGGGAAGAGATTCCAGTAAAAATCTGTGTTTCATGTTGAAGGCCCACGCACCTGAAGAGCATGTATTTTTAAAAAATATCTGTGGCCGCAGTTCCAATGTTTTCTGTCTCATTTTCAGGAGGGAGTCACTTTGCATCCTTTGCCCAGTATACATAGCCTGGCCACTTCTGAAGGATGCATTAAAGACATACTAAGTACATGCTAGGTAGAAGCACAGAAGCAAACAAATGGTATTGTTTCAAATGGGAAAATGTTGAAGTTGCAGATTCCCTAAACCCAGGTACCTGAAATTGCATACTTCTCTGGACACACCTAGCTCCTACAAATCTTTCTCTCCCATCTCTGCTATTATGAGTAGCTTTTTGCATAGACCTTCCACTGATTTCAAATTCATCAAGATCTCTGCTACCTGGGTGATGCTATGCTCCATGGTTTTGTTTGGTAATGACAATAGTTTACATCATATGTATGTATATACGTATGCTCCTGCTATGTATATATATCTGTGTATATAGATATATACACAGACACATATGTGCATATCTATATATATATATAGATATATATATATATATATAAGTTCCAGAGTCCTGCCTTGTGAAGATTTCAGGAATACACTGCCAGGATATTGGATATGGGGAAGAGAGATGTGAGAGTGTTTCAGGGATTCTTCCCAGCAGCCTCATACATACTTGCCATACTTGCATTTTCTCTTCTGTGGTGCTGCATGTCTCTTCCTAAGAGAAGCTCTCCAGTCTCTGCACATGCCCTGGGAGCAAGGTAGGGTTTCAGTTACACCAGGCTGTTAAGTAGACCTTGCCACACCAAAAGAAGTTGCTTGCATATTTGTTCCTATACTTTTAAAAAATGCTTTTAATATTGCATAAATGCTTATGTATAATTTATTTTCTATCTTCTTTCCTCAGGTCCGCTTTTCCATTTGTTGACATAGCACTTACAGATACAAGATTTAATGTTGATCTCTGACCCATTGGTTCTATATTTGATATAGTGAATCATAAACTTTGTTTTTCTAAATAAGAAGGGATTATCTCACTTGTTTTTCTAGGACTTGTCACCCTTTGAGCAAATTATCATTGTGGTTTTGCCACTGACCTGCTGTCATCCTAAGATCTTCCTATGGTAAAATATTTTTCTCACACAACTCCTATGCTGTTCCCAGAAGAGTCATGTCAGCATATGTGTATGAGCTTTTGGAGATGTAAGTTGATTATCATCATCTGTTTTTAACTTCAGTGCTGAGTTTTCTTTTTTTTAGGTTATTCAGGGTTTTTTTCCTCTTTACTTTTTTCCTTATTTTCCTTTGTCTGAATAATTTTCTCCTTAATTTGCCTTATTTCCACTAATAACTTTTGTAGTCTTAGTTGATCCTCTTCCCTTCCCCCCCCCATTTCACCCTTGAGTAGTCTTTTCTATTGGGCAGTTTCTCTCTTGTTGGTCAGAGATGAAATCTGCTAATGTGAGAGTCTAAGAAAAGAAAGAACGATTATCATAAAATGGCATAGTTGAAACGGGTTGGAAAAAGCCACAGGCATGAGGAAAGATGAGATAAGGATCTGTATACATGGCAAGACAGAGAAGATTCACTGCTTATGAAACAACCAAAACAATGTTGTAACAGGAGATGAAATCATCTGGAGAATGACTTTAATTCCCACTCTAAGGCAATCTCCCACTAGGTAAAGATATTAAGATGAGCAACTGAAAAACATATGAGAGAAAACTGCTGTGCTTTTCACTTCAAGACACAAAACACATTCCTGCAGAATATCCAACTGTTTTGTTTTGTTTGTTTTAAAATTGTTTCCCTTTGCTGATGCTCTTTTACAGATTGTATCTCCTACACAATAGTTAGGCTTGTACAGTCTTCTTCCACTGTGTCTGTAGACAGCAAGGAAGGGCAAGTGACAATATCAAAATCAACCTTCCAATAGAAGGTGATGTTCAATTACCCCAGCTGACCTGCAAAGTGACAGTCAGGAAACCACTGAAGTGAGGTAGTTAGCAAAGTGCTCTAAGAAGATGGTAATACTTAAAGTAGGGCTAGAGATGTGCATGATGAAAAGCTTCTATTTGGCCTGAAGAAAAGCTGATATTTTATGGTGGTGACATTTTATTTTTTTTTTATAAAAGGAGGGGGAGAGCAGCAGCTTTCAGTGAGACAGGTAATTCAGTGAAGGAAATGTAGCTGACTTGTAATGTTGAGAGATGCCTTGTGAAATGAATGTCAGGTGAAAACTGGAACTGGAAAGAGATTTAGTGAAGTTGGTCATTTTGTTAAAACATCAGCTTAGTATTTTTTTACAGTGAATAGAACTGATGAATGGATGAAAGATTATTAATGGCAACAGGAGATGTAAGTTTAAGGCTCTGTTTAACTGGCATTGGTCCTGTGGTATGTTTAGTAAGTTATTCTCTTATTCTTCAGGTATTAAAGTCCAAATGACTGTCCATAAAAGGTAAGAAGCAGTCATTTTCATACCACCTACCCTGGTATGTGAATTTATCTACTGTGGCTTTTAAACTTGAAGGAGGATTGAGCTTACTCAATTAGGGCTGATAAACCTGTGGTCCTCGCATAGTCTTTAAAAAAATGGCACCAAATCAGTGCCAGTTTCAGGTTTCTTATGAGATATATTAGCAAGTGCTGGATGATGTGATCTTACACAGCCTGCCTTGTCCTAAGGCATGTTTCCATCTACCTCTATGTTGCTCATGCTCCTTGCTGTAAAGCACTTCTTTTTTCTTATGTATGTGCATTTTTAGAATAAATAGGGATCTTTAATGGAGGACATTTCCTGGCACACCTATGAGCAGAACAACTATGCTTTAAAAGCAAAGCTATAAATAGTATTGCTGGCATTATTCACTGCTCTAGGACACTTAGTGAGCAAAAGATAGCTGAGGTGCTTTGTAGCACCATGTTCATGTAGTGTCGTGTGTTGCATGACACCTGTGCTTCTGTTTTTACTTTGATAGCCTGAAAGGCAGCATCTTGAAGCCAGGAGGCAATTGAAGACTTAAGGATAGGCTTTCATTTTGTTCAGGTAGGACCTCAGCCCTGGTTTAGCAGGTGTATGCCATGCCAAGAAGGCATGGAGGACAAGGTGAACAAGGGTATGCAAACCTTGTTTGTCTCTGCAAAAGTGTGGTATGAACACAACTGAGGCTTGTTCAGTGAAGATGCAGCTGGGGTGGGTGGAAGGGCATCACTGTGCCTAGGGAGCTGGCTGAAAGTTGTGTGATCCTACCAAAATGCAATATATACACATCCTGTGGCCATTTCTGGTGCCTTCATAGATCATTATGTCTGAATGGGTTGATCTTTAATATGGCAATTCACTTCCCTTGATCTTCTAATAGGAGGTTGAATACAGTGCTTAAGTGAGAAATGACCAATAAAGCTGTAGGTAAAGAAAACAAAGCTAACCTAAAAGTGCTATTAATCCTTCATGGACTACCTGATATAAAGAAAGAGGTTAAATGTATATATTAACTGCAAGAGGATGTTGTTGCAGTTGTTGCAATGTGTCCCACACTAAACGTAAGAACTTAAAGTAGAAAACAAGTTTTTGTCATTCAATGACTAAAGGAAGAACAGCAATAAAGAAAATAAGTTGGATGACTAGGAGATTGCATACTTTGGAGGAAAATCCTGTAGATCCCTCTCCATAGTGCTCACTGGGGGCAGCAGTGCTTAGGGAATCTATGAATTATTACTGTGAGAAGTAGTCTTTTATTTAAATTTGGAACTTTGGGTCATCCTTGCTTTCTTTGATTATTTTCATAAAAGATTGTCATTAATTTGGTGGCAAGCAGAAGCTTTACATCAAGGGCTTGAAAGAATGATCATTGCCTCAATTATTTTTGAGCTCAGAATTTATCTCCAGAACATCCTCCAAATAGTAACAGGAGAACAAATAAGTATTCCAGATGGAAAACTGTCTCTCACTTTGAGCTTCCATGTGAACATCCTCTTTTTCTGTGAACTGTTGCTTTCAAATTTCTTATAGTTGAACAGACATGTATTCCTTCTCTCTTCACCTTGTTTACTTTCCCTTCAGTAGAGGGAACATATGCAGTGATTTCAGGCATGAAGGCCTCACTACAAGAGTGAAATCAGATCAGACACTACAGATATCACACATTTAAAATCAAATCAGAAATTGGATTCTGTTTGAGGTCACAGTTGCAAGTATTTTTTGTAACTACATTTCTGTCTACCTACTTTGCAAACCTTGAATTATATACCAAGAAATGGTATAGCAATCACTGGTTCCATGTGGACATGACCAAGTGATCCTGGTACAAAGCTTTTGTTTGTTCAAGCCACTGTTATTGTGCTTTCATTTTTATTGTGGCTAAGTCAACAACTTTAGGAAAAACATGCAGCTGGGATGCATGTCTTAATCCTCTCATTGCCAGGTGCTCCAGGCTGCTGCTGTTTCTTACATCATCTTATTTTCAGTAGTAGCCAAATGTACCAGTTTTGAAAAGTTCAAAGGACTTTACTTAGAACTCTATTTTGAATTAAAAATGAAAAAAAAACCAAGCCAAAAACCCAACAAAAAACCCCAGCCCAAAATATTTGGTTTTGTTACCTTTCTGGAAACAGCCTAAGATTCTTTGCTGTCCTCTTGGGCAACTTAGGATATTACCTTCTTGTCAAATGTCAGTTTTGTAATGAAGCTGGAGGTATGCCAGAAATAGATTTAAATTGGACATATACAGTAATCCTACAATGTATATGAGAAGCAGGCATCTGCATTGTGTTAAAAGTGCCATAAATAGAAATCTGCAATTTCTGTGAATTCTTTTAATGATGAGTAAATGACACAGGGCACTTTGTACTGGCAGACAGAGTTAATCCTTATACACCCTATATAGTCTGGTCTTTTATAATTTTTTTTCATAAATGAGAAAAAAGGTAAGAGAGTAACTCATCTTGCTTTACATTAATTGTATTCCAAAACATTTTGTGGTTTTGAATAACATAGTTAATGGGGAGAATTTACTACAAATGGATGATTTGCACAAAAACCTTTTTATAGCTGTGGTTTAAAACTAGATGTATTTACTCATAGCAGATCGGAAATGAAGTGAAATAAGTTCTTAATACTTAAATAATTTGTTTTTTAGATTTTAAAGTAATTTGAAAAGAAGAACATCCCTAGGCCTCCATTACTGACCATTGCTTGAGCCTGAGTATCACGTTAGAAGGGCTTTTGGTCCCTTGACTTGATACAGACCTTTATATGGTTTTAAAAAAGCAGTTTTAAAAAAACTGATTTTTTTCATTTTTCATGAAATACTAAATGAATTTCACTTTGCAAGGAAGTAGCCACTCTGTCAATATAGAAACACTTGGGAGGTGTAATAATGTTCTAGTATAAAGAAGAGTGAGTTACAAACTTATGTTGTAAATACCTGGATTCCTTTTATAGAGTGTCTTTGGCTCTTATATAATAGACATAATCTAGCCCCTATTATACAATAAAGATAATGGAGGCCCTACTCTCAGTGCATCTGAAATGCATTCATTTGCGAACTTGTGTGTTCAAGATCTACTGTATTATTACCCTGTAAATTTGACTGCAAAAAGAATGAAACATTTTCTCGTGTGTGTCACTAACACAATTCTTTTTCCTGATTGCAAGAATCCTGAAATATTCTTCTAATCTATGGAGGAGTTCAAAGATTAAGGTAAAGTAATCATGCATGACTGTGCTTGACAACTTGGTTAAGTAAAAGTAGCATTGAGTTATTTATTTTTTACAGTGGTGTTGATGTATTCGCCATACCAGGATTTATAACAAATAAACGACTTCTGCAGTTTTAATTAAATGTGACTGGCTTAAAATGTGAAAGTGGTAAACAGGAATTACAAATTGTTCTTTGCATGACATGGGATTTAGAACTTGCCACTTAGAAACACATTTTTAACTTCAGATTGCCTGTTTCATTACATAGAAGATGAGTTAAACCCAAAAAAGATACTCAGTCTTTTGTGGAATCATGGAGCTGAATAAATATTGGAGGGGACACAGTCAAAAATTCTGACAAACATTACAACCTTTGAAGTCTATAAAGGTATTGCATATAAAACCAGAGGTGGCCTCTGTAGATCAGTTTCCATCCTGCAGTCAGCCAGATCTGCCAATGGAACATCAACTATCATACTAATGTTGTCAAACAGAGAGTTGTGCATTAGAAATGATTGCATGAGTCACAAATCTCATGGTAATGGGGTCTGCTTGTCAGAAGTGGGGGTCCAACAAGGAGACCATGCCACGGCTGGCTTGCTGCTCAGAGTTGTGGTGGATCCTGTCTTCATCAGCTCATCTGTTATGAACCTTATTTTTGTAATTGCAGATAAGGAGAAGTTTTTATTAATTTGTCTGCTAGACCTTCCTCCTTCAGCAGTAAGAGTTGTAGCCTTGTGTGGGTCTGCTTGTCTGCTCAGCACATCCTCTGGAAGCCCCAGTGCGCTTCTGAACACTCATGGGATTTTTGTGTTCCTTTTATGCCCTTTATAAAACACCAGCTGATAAGGGAAAGGCCCTTTGCAGGCTGCTGGGTAGAATGCAGCTTACTGGGCTTTCATCCGTAAGGGACTCTTCTCTCCACGGCTGGGTGACAAGAGTATGATCTGCCTGAAACCCATGTGGCACATGCAGCCCCTTCAGCTCTGTCATATTGACATTACTCTGGCTTTCTTCATGGAGACATTTATAAAAAGCTGCAGTGGAACTGCTCAAGGGAAAATTGATACATTTGAGCTGGTAAACTGATGTCAAGAGAACTAAACTAGGATTAATCTGACTGATGTTGAAGATGATGCAATTTAATATTCATTGAATATTGAATATAATATTTAATCCACTGTGTTTTTCATTGAATCTGTGAGATGCTTTCTAGTGATTTGCTGGATCATTCCACCTGGCCTTAAAACAGGCAAAACTGTTTTTATGAAGTAAATCAGAGAAAATAATCAGAACATTATTTTATCCATTTTCCCTTCACTTACTTTCTGCTTCTTGGGAAATAGATTTATAGTTAAGAAAAGGTTGAGGAATACATGGATTTTGATATTTTTATTCATATTACTAAAAGTATGTCATTATTGCTATTTTTATTTTTTTGGTCAAGATGAATAAAAATAAGATAGTTCCACCTTGAGCTATGCCCAGGTATTGCAGATGACTGAAAGCCTCAGTGCTGTGTGAATAGATTTGAAACTAAAAAAACTTGTCTCCAAGTTGGTGTTTCTATATAACTACAGCTGGCAAAGTATATACTCAAGGAAAGGGAAGAAAAGAAAGGTGCAATATTTATTGCAATTTCATGCCAGAGAACTTTCTGGTACAATTTATCATTTCTTCTGCCTGCTATAAAAATATCTTTTTCTTCTGCGTCAATGGCAACTTCCAGCCTTTATTCTACAAAGACAGATGCAAATATTATTTGCTTTCTTGGAGTCAGCAGGATTCCCCATAACGACCAACACTGTGCTTGTACTTACAGGTCTGAGCAAGTAGGCACTTGCACGCTATTGAAGTTTTTATTTTCTGCTTCAGATAAAGAGTTTTGCTTCTGTCAATACACAAAATTCATAGTAGTGAAAAAAATAACTGTGGGGTGTTCAGTATCTCCTATGGCAGTGGCTACTGCAATGCTGTGAAAGCACAAAATAGGCAAATATCCTGTTGGAGGCACATTGTCATAAAGCCTGAGACTTTTGTTTATGGGTTTGCTTTTTTTTTTTTTTTT
>VZRZ01007445.1:389420-421011 GCA_013398175.1 Climacteris rufus | reverse complement strand
TTTTTTTTTTTTAATATTTGGTTTGTTTTTTTTGCTCCTGTTGCCTTTTTAAAGTTCTGGTGTCATAGTAGGCATCTACTCATATTCCTGTATATTTAATTGTTGTTATCAGAAAAATTTAAAATCTCATAAAAAATAGGAACATCTTTCAGGAACTACTACTATGCTTACATTACCACATGCTTCTCTTTTGTTCTTCTGGGCACTGATTTTTACATGGTTCTTCTTCACAAACTTAAAAATTTAAATTCTTTTGAATGATCCTTAATATTCTTTATGCATTTTTAAAATTACTTCTCACATTTGCTGCTATTACCTTTTGTAATTATGATTTTTTTTCTAAGAAGAATATTATATAGTCTGACTTTCACTTTCTCCATTTTACTCACAGTGGATACAACAGCGAAAACCTGCTGATATTATCTCATATCCCAAGCACATTAAGACCTGGATCCTTAACTGAATTCTAAACATCTAAGCTACTGCAAAAGTTGCTGTCTCTCATGGCTTTATATGGCAACTCAACATCTATTCGGAGAATCTCAATAAAGCTTTCCTTCCTGGGTTTATCCTATATACACACTTTCCTGGTGTTATTAATAAGATTATCATTCTCTTTCTGGGAAAAAATCAAGTAAAATTTAGACTATGAAAACACTAGAATCCACAACTCCATGGCAAAAACTTTAATAGCATTTTACCTCCTAAATTTTAAGCCAGATTGTCTAAAGGCTCAGAATTTATCTAAGAAATAATGACCCAGCCACTGCTTCTCCAAGCACTGTTTCCTTGCCTGTAATGTTGTCAGAATTATTTGTGTGCTCTGGTTCCCTTTTTTGTGCAGTGTGTGAGCACTTGGGTCCAAGAATTTTGTCCATTGGAGTATGTATTTTCAGGCTCTGAGTTAATATGAATTCTATGCTAATATTTATAGTTTCTTGTATTATTGTTCTACATGTAATCACAACCACATTTGTTACATTGATTTTGCCATCAGATGCCCCTAAACAGTTCAGCGGTGTCTGATCCCAGAGTTAGGCATGACATGCCAAGTTTGTAAATCTGAAACTTTGAATTATATGTGGTAGGTGTAATGATAGCCCACAGAATGTAAAGCTCTCTAAAATAAGATTTCTGTGTCTATTAACATTGGCTCAGCACCTTCTAGAAAAAAATTCCTCTTAAATATCCTTAATAGAGAAAGTCAATGACATTCTGCACGTAAGCCCATCTTTCTTCTTCTTTTCTTTCTTCTTCCTATTGTACTTATTGCTTTACTCCTGTTTTTCAAATACTGCTGCAGTCAGAATGAGTCATTGGCCAAGGACAACTACTGCCTAATACTGCAAGAGCAAATAAGGAAAACAAAACCAAGAAAAAGATTTCTATTTTGTTTTCTAACAGTGACACAAATCTTTAATAATGTTTTCATTGATTACACTTTCTTGCTCAGCATTTACACTAACAGAAATATTATTAGTCTGTAATGTGCAGGACTCAAGCACTGATGAATGCTTTATTGCATCTATCAGCTACTTAATTAGAAGTAATTATTCATAGACTTCCCCGATGAAAGGCCTCATTATTACAATAATCATATTATGTAGGTTGTCAGTGTTTTCTGAAATACCTTGCCTCATGGGGCTGTCGAAATAGCTTGTGATTTTAGTCTAGGAAAAACAAAGATTAGAAAGAAGTTCTGAAATGTGGTCTGGCAGAATTTTCTCATTGCTCTACTTCAAGGCAATGCAGCAGATTGCACAGCCCAGTGCACAGCCCAGAACAACCCCTCCACAGAAGCGTGGGGCAAGGACATGCCACTGCCCAAGTAGGCTGTGAGAGATGCTCTGTGTTCCTAGGGAGGCTGTGGCCACAGCTCAGGAAGTGCAATGCAGGACTGAGATGTGGGAGCATGGGAGAAGGTGACTGACAGCTCTGTCTTCAGGCAGACCTCTGCAGACTGCTGGGCTGCCAGGCTGAAACATTTCAAGAATTAGTGCTTCTTTAGAGAATGTCAGGTATTGCTAAATGGCATTAACTCATGCTAGCAGATGTTAACATGTGGGAGGCAGGAGGAAAAGAGCAAGGAGAGCAGGTTCTTTGAGGGAGCTGGAGAGCCAAGGCTGTCTCATGGATTGCAAGAGTCCTCAGGGGAAAGCCATGAAAATTCCTGGCACTGCACACTTTCCTTGCAGATCCAGATGAGATGTTGACTTTGTTAGAGCACCACTACCTTAGTCAGCCCAGAACATTTTTCCTTTCTGATTTTACAACATCTGAGGCAGGGAAACCATCATCTATCCATCTATTCTTGGAAATGAAGCTAAGTTTACCTAAGTGATTCTGTGGATTTACTAGAATCATAGAGAAAGGTCTCAATCTGTCTAAGCAGTAAATGATCTGATCTGCTTTCTTCATTGTGATTGATGAAGGCTGTCAAGCCAAGCTGCTGAAGTATCTCACTTCGGCTAATTAATAGGGGTGAGATCCATTGACTGTTCAGGCTGGATTTCATCTGGAACTAACTTTTACTCTTTGGCATATATCCATAAATGTCTTGTAAGGGCAAATCTCCAGCTGGCTGTGGTGTTGACTGCTAGATTGCTGCCTATAAAGCTTAGTGCCATTGGGGTTGTAAAGGTAAGAGTTACTGTCACATGAAAATACAAGTTGCAGAAATGGGGGGATAGAGGAAGAAAAGGAGAGAGTTGAGAAAAAAGGGGAAAGGAAGGGAAGTGGATCAATCCCCTTCCCTTGTTCTGCAAAGAACATGAGATACTTTGTGCAGTTAGTATTGCTCATTTAACAAAAAATATTTAAACAATTTTGAAGATTTCTGTGAAGTTAGTATAAAATAGCAGTGCCTAGAATAGCACACCATTATTAATTCTGAAATTGTTTCAAAGTCCCCCTTTTCCTCCCACTCCACACATTACATAGACACAGTTACTGTTATTTTTATGCTTAACTCCCAGTATATCTGGAAATGAACAATGAAGTATGCTATAACAGAAGTATGAAGTATATATGAAGTATGTATAACAGAACCAGGAAAAAAACACATATGTTATTGAATTATGCTTCAGTTACACAGGTCTATAGCATGTTCCTTTTAGGTCTGGGTTGGAACTAGTTGAACTGAAGGTAATAGCAGACTTTTAACTTTTTCAGTATTTAAAAGTACAGAAATAAGTTAACACATTTCTCTTGACTTGATTACATGAAATATTGCACAATCATCTGCTTTTCACAGGAGTGTATGTAAAGCTATAGACTTTTGTCCAAGTCTGTCGTCTTGTAAATGACAAAAAGCTGATTTCACCCAAGAGTTCTTGCCGTGGTGTTGCTGTGTGTCCTGCTGACACAGAGCTGGTGGAAGGTGTGAATGCTGGAGTGGCCCCCTCGGCACGAGCATTTCCTGGGATTTGTACCCTCGTGTGGCGGGCTACGGACACTGCACGGCACGGGACAGGGCAGCCTGCGGAAGCCTCAACACGTTTCCCTCTACTGTGACTAAATTCAGCCTGGGTAGATGTTATGACCTGTCTCTAAAGAAAGGGTCTGTTGCCAGAGAAAAGGAATAAACTGCACAATCACTCCCGTGTTTCTTTCTGTGAGCTGGAATGGGGATGAGTTCAGCAGAATTTGACATTGTGCGTTTCTTGTTTTCCCCAGGTATTTGGGAATGGTCATCTGAGGCAGTACTAATAACCAGTCAAAACAACTCTTAGCTTCTCACAGAAAAAAGTATTTGTGCTTATGCCTGTGACTGTAATTAATTTCACTTACCATGAGTCAAAAATGAGTCATGATGAATAGAAGCATAATTCACTATTGTCATGTGATTATTTGCTCTTTCTGAAAATTCTATGTATGTGCTTGGCAGGTTTTTTTCTAGTGTATCAATATATTTTACCTTGTCATTACATTTTTGAACCACAATTTTTTTTTTTTACTGTATATGATATTATCTTCAATATATTTGTTCTACAACTGTTTATAACTCACCGTTTATAGTCCCATAAAACAAGCTAGATCTGTTGTGAGGATCAAGGTACAGTTTTGACCTAAGATAGTGTGGGGCTGGGTATTTTAATAGTAAGATTATAAAATATTTCAGTCACCAGTTTGAATACAAGTGTATTTAATTGCATTGGATTTCACAATGTACATTCCTTCTTAAGGAGATGGAAAATCAATGCAGTCATATCTGTGTTAGGAAACTAAAGTGGGTCAAAGCTAACATGATCAAAAGGCCTGGGGGGATAAGAAAAGAACAAACATGATATTTTGTGCTGGTATTTTGCATAATCATAGAGTTCATAGAATGTTAAGGGGTTGGAAGGGACCTTAAAGGACATCTAGTCCCAACCCCCTCTGCCATGAGCAGGGACACCTCCCACTAGACCAGGTTGCTCAAGGCCTTATCCAGCCTGGCCTTGAACAGTGCCAGGGTTGGGACAACCACAGCTTCTCTGAGTAACCCGTTCCAGTGTCATACACAGTAAAGAATTCACAGTATCTTCACAGTAAAGAATTTCTTCCTTATATCGAATCTAAATTTCCCCTCTTCCAAATTGTACCCATTACTCCTTGTTCTACCACTACAAACTGAAATTAATATGATTGTCACTAAGAAGACATTTGTGTTGACATTCTTAATGCATGACAGTGGCACTCAGTTAATTCTCACTAAATAATTCTGTCGGACAAATTTCACTTTCCCCCCCTAGAAATTTCAAAATTCAATTTTCCGTTATTAAGGAATTTGGGTTTTACTGGACCTATTTTACTGACAAATATCTGATTTTAAAATGTGTCTGACTAGTTAAGTTGAGTCTTAATGAAAACACAGTATTTCCAAATTTTGTCCTGTTCCGGGACTGGATGATCACCCTGCTGTTTTTTTCACAGTGTGACAATGTAATGGTGGTAATCACAGACTAGGAACAAAGTGACTGTATATTTTTATTAAATCATAGGTAGATGTTCACTCATTGGGGCCATGTGATAATTTTGTGTAACATCCTCTTGGTATCACAGGTCACTTGGGAGTTCCTGAAAAGTATCCAACTTGATTTTAGGATATTAATATGCATTTGACTTCAGTTTCTCATATTCCATAGCGTTCAAATGGAGTTGAACACAAAATTATCATGTCTAAATAACATGATGCTGGGCCTGGTTAGAGATCCCTGGGCTAGTTCTGAGCAAGCTGGCCCGTGTTCACTACGTAGGGCAGCCTTATGCTGAAGTACCAGCTCAGACTGTGGAAGCAGACGAGGAAGACATGCCACATGGAGCAAATAACCCTTGTCTTTCAGCTGGTCTTGTTCGCACTGTGCTGCTGTGGTTGTATGACTTCCCATCACTAGCCTGACGAACAAACGCTGGCTAATGCCATGGCCAGTGCTGCAGCCTGGCCACATTTTTCTGCTTAAGTATTTTCTCCAATAATGAATCATTTCTCTCACTTTTGCCTGCATTGCATGCAATGCATACAAGTGTGCACCTGAGCCTTGTTAACCATGTCTCAACAGGGGGTTTATTGCTACTGGATCCACTAGCTTGTATTCTTTCCCCAAAAATCTAGATGAATCTCTGAATCCAGTATTAGAAGTATTTTTCAGATTTACGACTTTTCTGATTCATTTGAATTGGCTGAATGGGTTGTATTAATTTTTTCTAGATGTAAAAAACTACATTTTGCAAAGTTGAACTCTGAGGTTTGGCTTCCATACAAACCTCCGCATGCCCTGCCCCCCATTTGTTAGCCTTTTCTTGATCTTTTTAATATACACCTTATTATACTGTGTAATACTGATTTGTAGTCGTATTTTGTTATGTTTTAGTACATCAAATACCTTACAGAGCTGTGTGGATTACATCTGCTTAGTTATTTTAAATCATCAAAGCTTATGCTCTTAAGAAATGCTATTAGATTTGTTTGACAAAGCTGGTCTATTTCCCATATACCATGTTGACAGACTGGCTGATTCCTGCAATTTAATCAATAAAATCATGTACCATTTCCTCCTTTAATTTATCCAGGAGTGAGGTCATGCAATATTGTGCTCTTTTTGAATCCTTTTCTTTTTCTGTTTTGCAAACACTTCTTAGCAAGAAACCCATAATAGACAGGATGTTTGTATACAGCAGCTGGGCAGTTGAAAATGCATTAATTAGTATATTATAGCCGTGACACTTATTATGTGTTATGCCATCATCAGAGAACACAATTAAGTTATTGTAGAGTTGCTATGGTTTCCAAAGGAGGTACAGTGCAGACTAATTACCTCAAGATGCCAGATGGTGCTGAATAATTCGTAAGCAAATGCCTCATCACCTCTGCCTCTCCATATTTTTATAGTAAACAAAACATGAATAAAATGGAGGCTGAGAATGTAGTGATTTCCCTTTATAGGTCTCCACAGATTTGTGTTTGCCCTGAGCATATTTACATTCTTCAGACTTTATTGTTTAAATTTCTCCCATCTGTGCAAAGATCCTAATGAATGAACTACAAACAAGCATGTAAGAAAACTCTGCTGCTGGACATCTTGTCTTGAAATGTTTCATCTGCACTATACCTGCAATTTTTGTATTGTCTGTCATGTCTGTCCTGGGAATATGTCAGATAGAAAGACACTTTGTGCTTCCACAGGGCAAGTAAGCTATCAGAGACACTTTAAGCGCCATCTACACCCAAGGTTTCCCTTTAGCCTAAAAACTTTGCAGCCCAGGGAGACATCCTGCACTGCAGCAGTGCAGATGACCATTCATTTGGACTTTAAGCCTATAGAGTGCTCCACATAGCACTGTATATGCAATCATTGGGACTTAAAAATCTTCAAAGTTTAAAGACATTGAAGTTTGAAGCCACTCTGTTACAGTCAAGGCATTTTTGTAGATCTGTGCCTGATCTCATGGCTTTCTTTTCTGTTTCAGTAATAACAATTTAATTGGGTATCTGCAAAATCTTCCATTATACAACCTGAGAGGCAGTAACTTGTTGAGCCCCAGGTCTGCCTGTGTTGTAAGTTGTAGCGGCCCAAGGCTTCCTGCCTGGGGCTGCTCATGAGAAAATCCTTCTTTCCCATGGGAGGTATGAAAAACAATAAGATAAAGCACCCGTTTGTCATCCTTGTACGATATGTTTTGGATTAGGGTGGTGTAGAACCTAGCCAATCATATACCTGGGTTCCTACTATATAAAAAGGACAATACAATAAGCGGGGCTCACTGGCTGGCTCTCGGATCTCTGAGAACCAAGGTATCATTATTGTACCTCACCGCTACATAAGTAGCAAACTGGAACTTTACCATTAAGGGATGCAACACAATATGAGGCCACAAAGCAAAGTTTTTGGGATAGCATGTCAGAAACACACATGCCATAGTCCAAAATTTCTGTCTGTCTTCAGTGCCAGTGCAGATAACCTGAAGCATCAGGTCAAGACAATAAATTGATCAGGCTTTGGGCAAGGGCTTTTGTGCCCTAATTCTGCTACCGCTATCACAGAATTGTCAACACATGGCCATAAGAAACAGCCTTTTAATTTAGTATATTTGGTATTTATTCAGAGGTTAAATTATGATTCGCAGTGTGGTTGGTCTGGGAAAACAGCCATGGAAAACCAGAACAGCAAATGTTTCCCCTCCACATTCAGAGCTTACCACTACAGCAATTGCTTAGGCATTTCCAAATATTTGCAGTTATCTAGCTGATATTTCACTTCTACGAAGCTTCATTGGGCTTGCTTTTCTCTGAGCTTGTCCAAGCTGTCAGAAATCTGGTTTTTTTGGCTTCTCTGCAGGGTTTCAGTGATTCCTGCTATGGGGACTCTCATGAGCACAGCTAACAGAGGCAGCCACAGATGGAGCAGGTTTTGTGCATTCGGCTTGGGGAGTTTCTGGGCCTTCTGGGGACAAGATACAGGGTATCACTGGTGAATGGCTGTGAAACCTCTGAGAAACTCAAGGGTACCTGCTGCTGTCGGGTAAGGTTGGGGTAAGAGGAGATAAAAGGGTGTAACCACAGGGAAGCTCTATCAGCAAGTGCAATCAGCTACCCTTGATCCAGAACAACCGAAGCCTTTGTTGTGGTGGCCACCAATTAGGGAGGATCAAGCATCCTGTTAGATGAGCTTGGGGCAGGCCTGTGTGAAAGGTGTATTGGTGCATAGTTGTGGTGGTGACATATGGAAAAGCAGTTTCCCTGGAAGGTGTTGGGCAGCTGTCCCTGCTGGGGCCGAGGCTGTGGCACAGGCTGAGGTTCAGGTGGCAGATGCAACCCTACAACATCCAGACTGCAGGAGTGCCTGGGGCTTCTCTCTGATACGGGGAGAGGTGATCTTCTGTACCACTACATTGAAGAATTACAGAAGGAAGAGAGCAGAAGATCTGGAGAACAATTCATTCAGTGGAGAAGATGGGATCTTTGTGATAGAGCAGCTTGAATAGCCCTGGATCATAAATGCAGTAGAGAAGTGCCACGGCTGGGTGGGTTCCAAGGCTGCAGAGAGCCAGCCGCGAGTGCTGGAAAGCTGTGCCTGCGGGGCGCTTGCCTCAGTCCCTCTTCACAGGGTCACGGCGAGCCAGGGAGCCGGTGCGCTGGAGTAGCATCTCCACACCACGTGGAATAAGCACAGGGGTGGCAAAGAGATATAAAGGAGGGGCTTCCCTCCGTACGGAAGTCCAGGTTTATTGCGAACACGTACAGAAGGGAAAAAAAGCCACTAATGCGAACGGCAGTGCGCTTTTAAGATCAAGGGAGCGAAGGCAGAGCGTTGACCAGGGCCAATCACGGAAAGAACGGGTGGGATGCAGCTTGACTGGCAGGTCGCCAGCCCAGAGAGACCACGGTCAGACAGCACATGACCTCCGGAGCCGGTGGCTCCTCGGTGCCTGCAGGGACAAAAGGACCCTCTGCCGCTGCGTCCACCGGAGATCAACAGTTCAGGCAGCGCCCCGGCGGCAGCCGCCTCAGCCATTCCAGCACAAGCCGGGGTTCCGTGCTGCCATCTCCACTGGAGCGCGGCATCTCGGGCTGTGTCCCGGTGGGAGCGGCCCCAGAGCGGAGCCGCCCTGCCCACCCGGGGAGTTCCGGCAGGAGTGTCCCGTCCCTGGCACTCTTGGCGGCTCGGGCGGTGACAACGGCACAGTCCAGATGTGAGGCCGTGCCGTGTCAGGGGTGCTGCAACAGAGAAGCAGCGTCCACACCTAGTCCTAAGGTAAGTGCAACCCCTGGAGAAGTGAAAGGATGAAAGTTGGTGACTTCTAGCACCAAGAGGAAGGATCCTGCAGTATCCAAGGGCTTACAAGTACAAAAGAGGTCCTCCACTCGAAGGTGAAGAGAAGCCAGATGTGTCTTCAAGGAAACGATCTGGTCTGCCTCTGGTCTGTAAGGAGGAATTTGATCAAAGAAAAGAAGATGCAAGAGTGGTAAAAAGGTGATTTGGAAATAGAATAAATTGGAATAAGGTGTGATATAAAATAAGGAACACAGAAGGGGGTGAATCTTCTCATGCCAGGAGCATAAAATTCTACAAATAGTGAAGCTGTCTTGTAAAGTGAGATGTTGGCCTGTCTTGTCGGATTTTAGAGGAAGCTCTCTTAGACAACCCACTGAGCTTTCCATCAGGTCTATGTCTGAAAGACTTGGTGTGGGATATGGTAAAGATAGATGGACTTGCAGCCATGTACTGAGTGGTGGTGGCATACAGAGTGACACTCAGAAAAGAGTGATAGAGCTCTAATTCAGTAGTAGTTGTGTCTGTTTCATAATACTTGAGTGATGATAGCTTTGTAATTGTATGCAATAATTATGCAAAATTATGTAGCTAAATCAGTAATACTGATATGCCTATTATTTAATTATACTATTAGGCAATTACTTTCTTAGTAGTGTATTGCTTCATCAGTAAATGCTTAATCATTATTTCAATATTATATATATAAAGTCTGCAGTTTAGAGAGTGTGAGTTAGATCCATGAAGCATCAGTGTCCAAAGGAAAACATACATAAACCAGCAAAGATATAAATATCGGCTCTTACTTTGCAGTGTTGGACTTTAGGTACAAAATAACTCTTGGCCTTGTCAGATTGTTTGAATATTTAAACAAGGAATTAGTTTAATCAATGGGCATTGCACTCATTGCCTCAGTTCAAGCTCCGTTTGAAAATGTATTTTAATTTCTTATGCCTGCATAAATTTTGTTTGGTTCTTGATTTCAGCAAAGGAAATAGTAATTGAAGTGCCCAGGTCAAATGAAATATTATTATTTTTCCCTTAAAATTGTAGGTTCTTTGGAACACTGAAGACAGATAACTTTCTCAGGTCAGACTGTAAAAGAAAGAACTGTTGAAGCATCAGCCAATTAGGAATATGTATGTTTCCCAAGATAACACATGAAGCTCTACAATTAGTTTGAGGATAATACATATAATTCTGGTATAATAAAATTATTTTATTAAAGGAGCCAGAGAGGTATGAAATCACTTATTCATTACACCATCTATTGATCATGAAACAGTAAATTGCATTGTTTGATAATATGGTGGGAAATGACTCGCCTGTAATCTATCTTGTTCC
This sequence comes from Climacteris rufus, assembly GCA_013398175.1. NCBI lineage: Eukaryota > Metazoa > Chordata > Aves > Passeriformes > Climacteridae > Climacteris > Climacteris rufus. Next base: position 410,416 of record VZRZ01007445.1, on the reverse strand, counting down.
AGTCAGAGGAACAATGCATTTCTTGTACATAGCTAATAAACCAGGACCTACTGAAAATAGATACTTATGTTGCTGAAAGCTTGCAAGCTTTCTAAATTACAAGACATTATAAATAATTTTATTTTACTGTAAAAAGCAGTGTAGAGATTCAGCTCCTCCAACCAACAAAAGAGATCATAAAGAAGCAGGCAAGGCAGTGAGGTTTGAGTGGTGGGGAAGCAGATGACCAGGGGATCAGAGAAATGGAGAAAAAAAAGGACTGTGAAAACTTTGCTCAGTATGCAAACCTTTTTGCTTTGACTACTCTATTTGCCAGGAATTTTGAATTTGATTAAAAGGTTTTCAGAGAATTTGTCATAATAAAATATTTTCTTCTAATGAAATCATTACATATTAAGCTAATGGAAAGTATTATACCAATTAATATTTTTCTCACTCTGTTTTATTTTCTTATTAATGGTGCCTGAAAGTTAGAGAAAACTGTTTCAAGCTGAGAGAGGTTTGGACAGAAAAAGGGACATGCAAGAACTTCAAATATGACATGGAGATACACATGCAATTAGTTTGTCATATTGAACAACACATGGCAAAGAAGTTGTAATATACACATAAAACACAATACACATCAATATGTGTATTTTTAGAAATTAAAGATCATCAGAATTATTGATTTACTATGAGGTAAAGTGAGACTCTCTTGACTCCAGCTGATGGCACCAAATTCAGTTACTGTGCACGAAGGAACCCTACTAGCTCTTGCAACCTGTTGTCTCATATGATGACTAGTACAGTCTTATGAAGTAAGGGCTACAACTGTGCATCGACAGAGAGGAAACAGTCTCCATTTTCTTCCAGAAACAGTCTGTGTTGCCTTCCACTATCAAGTTGATGAAGGGATAGAGAAGAAAAAGCCCCTACTTCACCACTTGACCCTCTCTTGAGTCAATGAGGCTTTAGCCTTGTGCCTCACTGCGTTCTTCTGATATTTTTAAAGGAAAGAGGGACTGAAACAACAAAAATAAAATTTGACAGGTGATCTAAAGTTCAGATTTTTCATCAAGAAAGACTGGTTCAGCCATTGGAGCACTAATAGTGGGTCAGTTCAGGTAAATGCCACACAGTACCACAGTTGCTGGGTAGTCTTTTAGCTGCTCAGAAACTCCATCTCCTATTATGAGACTTAGGTCTGTCCAGGAGGATTAAAGTGCCTAAATACTATACAGGGTCTGGGAGAGGGCATAACATCTAAATTACTTCAAAGATCAGAGTGCTTCTTCCATTAGCTGCTGGCATCCATATCATGTTTACACCAAACTTCACAAGTCTCCTCTACCCTTGTTGTAGGCAATGTGATCATCCCTCCAAAAAGGGTCTATGCAGACCTGGGCTGTAATGAAATATCAAAATGTTAAAACTATAATGCCAATTAGGACAATCAAAGGACATGTGAACTATAGATGGTTATTTATCCAGCCTCTGTAGAGAAGTTCACCCCTGAGGTCACTCTAGATCTGGAGTCCTCCCACAGCAAGGGGTGACAACTGGCTATCCAGCTGTTTTCCAGTTAAGCAATGTGGATAAGTGATTAATGCTTTTGCATTGCATTGTGAAGATATTCTAAAATCATAGGGTGCTTGTACACTGAGGTAATATGGACCTGACAAGAATTGACAGTAGAAATCCATGTAAGCAGGTAGCTGATGGATTGTCAGATGCCAGATGTTGAGATATCACAGAAGAGAATAATTTTGGCTGTGTGAGTTGATGACTGTGTCTTTTGCTAGCCTATCCTTACATAATAGACTATACTGAAGAGTTTGAGAGAGCAAGGTGCTGCATGCACTCTGTTGCAACTCACCCTATGAGACTAGTTTTGGCAATCCTTACAATTTTGTTGTACCACAATAAATGGTGATCCTCAGCACAAGATTGAAAAATGTGATTACTCAAAACCTGACTGGACATGTATAACTACTGGAGTAAAAGGATTGCATGGAGTTCTTAGCACCTCTTAAAAAATGTGATTATTCTCTATGTTGTTGCAAGGAAAGGTTTGAAAATAACAAAGGAGTTCAAGATCAATGAGGAAAGAAATATGCACCTTTTAAAATTGTACATTATTAACTCAGTCTTAAGATTTTAGGAGACCTGACTTAGTGTTTTTGAACATTTAGGAAATGCTATTGATGACTAAGATTAATTTGTGTCACTCCCTGGGTCATCTTTAAATAATCTGATCTCTGTTCTAGGGATAAACCATCAAAATGCTTCACATTTTAGAAAGGAATCTTTGCCTTCCCAGCTGATTTATCTTTCATCTGGGTTATTGTTGCTGAAAAAAAATCAAAGCCTGCTGCAGAAAAATGAGACTATCTCCCTCAAAATGTAAGATATAGAAAGATTTGTGAGGGTAAATCTCACAAATTACTTGGTCTGGCACTGAAGTCCCAGCAGAAAGGAGATTTTTGGGTCCAATAAATGCATGCCTTTGGAGACCACAATAAAAGGCATTCTAGTGACAGAGCATGTCTATGAAAACTCACTGCAATTTCAGACATCCCAGGTGCCTATTTTATCAGGAATCATTATGCTGCTCAGTGTTCCAGGAACAGTTCTGGACAATGAAATAGCTTTTGCATTCAAAGAGGTGACATTTAGTCACCAGACATTTAACTGCTGGGCATAAAGGCCACTGCTTGTGCACAGGGTTTGTTTGAGACATGTGTGTTGTTAACTGGAGATTAAGGGTAAACTTTAAAATTAAATATGCTGAAGTTCACTCAATATCTTGAGCTCAGCATCACTGATGGGGGGTGATGAGGAAGTTGGAGTTCCTGTTGAGATTACTTAGAATTAGGACTGCCACTGAACCTCACCAAAGATTTGGTTTGAAATTTTGCCTTTGAGAATACTTATTTCAAATGTAAAAATCTAGTAAAATGAGAGTATGCATTTGAATTTGCCTCTGATGAATAAACACCACAAAAGAAATAGTCATTTTTATATGTGTGTTCAGCTGAAGACTTCATCCTTTGGGAACTGATATAATTCAGCTCCATGGTACAAAGAAATAAGACCTAGCAAATGAAGAATTACAGTAAAACTAATAAAACCAAAACAATTCAATGCAAAACAAAAAGCCATTTTCTAGCCTGAAAGCCATTTCTAAATGAAGGAAACTCACACTCACAGAAAGAATCTTGAACTAAAATGTAGAATAGCAGCATGATCAGTAATGATGCTGTGGGGCTGGTTACATTGAAAAGCCTGTACAATCAGGCTCAGGATACATTCCTCAGACATGCCTTCTGGAAACAGTGTTGAATGCTATCACTGTCCCTCAGCTGTGACAAATCAAGGTAGAGCTGGAAAGAGAGAGATTCTGAGAAAGAAAAACTATTTCTTTTGTTTTGAATCAGCTTTAAGACAAATCAGGAAAAAAAAAAAGAGATTTAGCATGAAAGTCTGTTGGCAAGTCAGTCATTATTTGTAAAGATTTGACCAGGAAACCTATAGAGAAATTCACATGCAATATAGTACTTACTGGAGGAAAAAGAATTACACTTTTCGTTTCCGTTTCTTTGCCATTTTCTTTACCTGTTGGATCCTAATTTGGGCTGCAGGTGTAAGAAAGCAGACTGATGCTGCACCAGAAGCTCCTGAGGTTTTAAGACCCAGAGACTATTCTGACACTGAGAATTCCTGTGGAGACACACTGTCTTCCCCTATCATTTGTAGTCTGGTTAATGAGCCTGTAAATTGAATCAGCTGAGCCAAAGTGCTTAAAATCCAAGCTGAAATGAAAACAAGGTTAGGGTAGTTTATGGCAACTATACTTGTTTTGGTATCTTTGGCTTCCTGAGGAATGTAGTAAGACTGAAATAATAATGGCAATAGTAATAATAACAACAACAACAAAAGAATATGTGACTGAAAATATATGATTCATTATATTATACAAAGCAATCCATTACACAATGTTCAAATATCAGAGTACTGGGTACTCAGCTGATGAGTCAGCATTTCCCAGTTCTAAAGAGCAGTCTCTAAAGAGATTAAGGGTAGCTAAAGGAGAAGACTTAATATTTTAACTTTTTCCCTGGTGCTATGGTATGTGCATATCATTTTGGACAGTGTTTGGCATTTCTTTTTTTTAGTAGCAAATAAGTGACCCAGGGAAGAGACTGCAAATTGGAGTTGTAAATAACTAGATTTATGATAGCAACAGTGCACTGAAGTGTGGGTAAAAAGCTGGATCTCACTGCATCATTTGTTCCCAATGGTTTTGAAACAATCAGTGCCAGAAGAAGAAAGCATAATCTGTCCTTCCAAGCTTTCCCTTCCTCTATAGATCGAAGAGCACCCATTTCCCTGTTGGCAAACAGAAAGGGAAGGCCTCCCTCCTCTGTTGGCAATGCCTCTCCAGCCCCTCCCTGCACCTGCCTGTGGCTGCTGTGTGCCAGCATCACCCAGAGACTGGCTTTGACAGAACCTGACATCCCTGCGCCAGTGGGTGCATCACTGCCCAGGCTCCTCATTTGCACTGACTATGCTCTGAATTTCTGTTGGTATAAGGCAACAATTTAACCCAGCCTCAGAGTGGTTTCATCAGTCAGTCCAGACAAGAATTTGCTGACAGTTCCCTGCTCACAGTAAGGGTTTCTCTGAATCAGACTGAGTGAGGTGATTCCCCATTCGTTTGCTGAGATATCAGAGCCTAAGTGACTTAATCATTCATCCCGCTTGCAATTAGCTCAGCCATTAAACGAACCGACACCCTAATGCCCTTTTCTCTGTCTGGTCTTTCTCTGCTTGCCTCTAGACTCACTTATGGTTTACTGACAGGTGGTAAAGTCAAACCAGTCTCACCTCTTCTGTGTCCGTGAATGGCTGTTCTGCCTCCAGGTGTCATAAAGATTTACCTTTGGGAAGTCACGTCAATTAAACTCTCCCCAGAGGCACACAAGAGAAAGCGGATACGTTTCTGATGTTCTGAAGGCTGTATGAAATGCTATTGTTTCCATCTAAGATTGAATATATTTGTATATACATAAATATTTCTGTCACAAAAACTGATATCCACCTTAAATTAAAACCACTACAGCAATCCAGGGACTGGATGGCATTTCTTATCAGCTGATTGCTGTACAGGGAATCACAGTGTATGCAGATAATCTTCTTTATACAGGAGTCATATTATGCTGCTATGTACAAGAACAGCAGTTGGAAAAAAACCCTTCACAGGATTTTGGAGCCTTTTCTCAGCAATGGTCTGAAGACATGGAGAACAAACATAGAGAGATTTATCAAGTTTTGAATAAAAGAAGCCTGCAGAAAAAATGCTAGAGGTGACATCAGCTAGTAACAATGGAACTAAATGAAAGTCCTTTATCTTATTTCATCACTTTTATTCCCAGGTATGAATGAGACCAAAACTGCATTATTACAGATTATTACTGCTAGAGTATCTGCTGTCTACTATTACAATAATGATATGCTTTTCTGGGGAGGAAAAAATGATAGGAAGAAAGCCCTGAATATTTTTTTTTCCTATGAAGCCCATAGATGACTAGTAGTCATGTTTTTGGCTCAAAACGTATGTCAAAAATAGTCCATAGTGGAAGATTTGAGGGAGGTATACAAGGTGCTTCAAGTCAGATCAAGGGTTTTGGTAGATATTTGCATGCTCAATGGCAGAATTTTCAGTCTTGTTATGATCTGGTTATTAAAATCATTAGAGAGGTGTCTCTGCCCAAATTAAAGTGCAAACAAAACCACGTACCAAAGTCAGTAGTACAGATTTTTATTTAACAGTAAATGTGAGATACAGATGAAGAGAGAGAAAGAAATGGGAAAGGAGAGATCCTGTGAATCCCGATCCCGTTTTTCTGGTCTTCTCAGTGGTGAGGGTCCCAGTATTGTCAACATGCTGGTCACTGTCTTGATGAGGTGGGGGAAGTCTAGGAAACACAGAGTCCACTGGGTTTATTTTCTCTCAAGTTCGGGTGGGAATGCTCAAGTACCTTCCCTGAGGTGGGAGTTTCACACTGGATGTTATTTTGGATCATGGGACACTTCAGGAGTCTGATGGGCTAAGACATCTTCTAAGATATTACAGCTGCCTCTCACATCAGTGAAGTTGAGTCAGTTATGGCCCATTATGGCCCATCAGCAGGGGTGATTACCTTCAGCCTATGTGTCAATGTCCTGGTACTTTCCTGAAGAGGAGTTTTCACACTTTATGTGTGTACCTGTGTGTATGTAGGTGTGTGTGTATGTATGGAAGTTTTCAGCCGTTATGTAAGGGAGGACATCGGCATGATAACACGCACTATTCCACCTCACAGGATTTGCCTCTTGTCAGCCTCTTCCCTTTGTTCAAATGTCAGCTGTAACCCCCCACCCCAACGTGATCGTATCCACAGCCCTCTGCATCTGAGTTGTTAAGCGGTCAATTGTTTGAGTCATTAACTATTAATAGTCCAGTCTCTCATAGGTCTGCAAGCAATAACTACCACAGAAGAATAAATCTGACCAAAAAAAAAAAAGGGCTGCTTACATGTTGATTGATTGCATTGATTCCCTCGGAGTGAGAGCCCCAAGATAATTTTTGCCCATCTAAAAAATCTGGTTGGATATAAACTGACCCAAAAAGCATTTCTGTAACCTAAGAACAAAATTTAAAAAAACATAACCTTACTCACAATCCTTTTAAATCCTTTTAATTTCTCTATAAGAATCTCTGAGTAATTCCATTAAATATAATGGAATATATAATTAAAATTTTCTTGCCTCCAAGGAACATTTAGGAGATATGTTTAAATAAGATTACTCACTAATGAAGTGTTTACAGCTCAGTAATAGGACTCACAAGCTGTTTAACAGAACAGAACAGTGTGTGTTTGGCGGGAGAAGACCACCACCTCCAAAATTTAACAATGATCTACTTGGAGTTTGTCCAAAATATTGAAAGCAACATGTAGGCCTAACATACACACCTTATAAAAAGAGCTGTAAGGATTTTGTGTCTGATATATATGTATGTATTTATGAGTCAAAAGATGACAGAATTTTGATAGAATTTGAAATTTTATTTATATGATATTGCCCAGAGATGCTATCCATAAACATGGATAACCCGGAGAGCATACTTGTGGTACTTAATAAATAGTTATGAATCATATGAGAAAGAGCAGCACTAAATGGACTTTCACTAGAGTGTTAGTTTTTTCCAGTGTAACTGAATGCCAGGTCCCTTTATTCCCTATACTTGTCTTACTTATATTTTTCAGCAAGCCCAACACAGAAAGATGGCCCGTGTCTCTAGTGGGAGCTAAGAGAAAAAGATGTATGAGGAATTTCAGGACAGAGTTCAGGTATCTCTGCTGCTGCTGAGACGGTTTCACATGGAGCTCTGAGAATGAAAATGACTCTGAAACTTTCATGCTGATTTTTTCATCTTTGTTTGCAATGAAGAGGGACTGTCTGCAGTACTTGAAAGTGAGCCTTGAAAACTATCATCAGTAATTTTTCTTTCCAAGCAAAGAATAAACATCTTTTTAATCCCTGGTTGTTCCCTATTAATTGAAACAAACATTACCAGCTAGGTAAGAGAAAAATAATGCTTGTTATCAGCCATCTGACATGGATCAGAATTTCCAGCCACTATTCTTACTACTATAGTCAACAGGGTATAAGTGTTTTCCAGGCTCTCCTGAAGGAAAATTGATCTTTGTCTTGAATGACTCATATATGTAACACATTTAAGAGCTGACCTTTTACTTTTTCCAGAGTGAATAAACAATTCAATCTTGAAGTACCATGTAATGACAGAAGCTTTTCATGTTGCGCTGCTTCTGTGTTTAGCTCAGCAGCTTGACTCCTATGGAAACCTACAGCAGGAAAAGCAGAAATGAACAAACTGTTGAAATGGCTGTGAATTTCAAGTTCAGGTTCAAGTTCACTGCATTTCCAAATGCAATGTAGAGCATTTCTCCCTAAAGGTTTTGGAAATGGAGGCTTTCTGCTCATCCTGACAAGAAGGGTAGCAGAAAGTCCCATATGCCCTCTTACCTCCTTGTGCACTTGTGTGCATGGACTAAACACAGGTCATTATTTCCACCTTCATTTAATTCCTTCATTATATAAATTGAACAAGCAATGCACCCAATTCACTAATGTAAACAGAAATACAGAGACAGAAACCTTGCCATTCTGTCTAACAACAGTTTAACAGAAATTAAATGAAACATACAAATAAAATGAAATGACAGTGTAAAGCATTTGTCATATGAATAATTAGACATTATAATAGCAACAGTATGCTTGGTCTGTTCTTGTCTGTATTATTTCCATTTAGTAGCTGTTACACCTGACAAAAAACTGCCAGATGCGAGAGTTCCCTGATGGGGACCTGAACATGCTCTGTGTGTCCTCACGAACTCTACTACAGTTAAAATATTATTCTGGACCTGCAGAAAAGTAGATAGATGTTTTGCCAGCTTAGCAAATGGGAATATTGCTTCTCTGAACAAGTGGGAAATGCACTAAATCTTTGTCAGCTAGAAACAATTTGGGTAGCAGTCACTATTCAAATAATCTACTTTTGAAATCTCTGAAGTGTAGAGCATGTTGTTCACAAACTTTACTTACTTGTAGCAAAATAAGCAAACTCAACTTACCACACATGCTTTTACAAACCAAAATACCTGCTCCCCAACAACAGGTGGGAAATCCAGGTCTTTTGTATATCTGCATCCTGATGATTGCTCTGCCAATTTTGCATTAAGAATTAGAAATTACAGAATACGCTTCTGATTACTACCCATGTAATAAAGTTGGAGACAGTTGCAAACAGTCTCCTGTAGAGTGAAAAAAAGATTAGTATCACAAGACATGTCACTGTGAATTCATACCATCTGTCTAGTGATGAATGACACCAGTGTGGATGGTATCAAGTCAGCCTACAGATTTGCTATATATACTTAGTAACCTGCAAATACATCACACAAAATGGCCCTGCATACCCTGTGTATCAAAACAGAGCATATAATTCTTTGTCATAGGGTAAACCGGTCTAGTAAAACGATCATGTGTGCAGAAATGAAGAAGGCAGTTGTTGATTTCAGCCTTATTTCTTTTTTTGACATTTGTTTTCTCCCAAAGTCTCATTTTATGATTGAGTTTCCATTTTGCTGCTATTTGAATACTACCAATTCTATTACTTTATACGTTTTATTGTCTGATCCATGGGAATGTCAGGAGGTACATTTTTTATAATAACTTCAAACAGCACACTCTACATTTCTTCAGCAAAATGCAAACAATTTTTGCTTCTTAATACATTTATATACTCTTTCAAGCATTTTGCTGCAGCTGAATATTATTGATTTGTGGTTCTTTCCTGAGGTGAAGCCAAACTTAGTGAAATGGAACACCTGGGACAGATTCTCTACTTGTATAAACTGCTGAAATTGAAGTATGTGTATGTATCATGAACTCTGACAGCAAGATTTACCTATATATTAAAGAAATTATATCAGTTACAAATGAGTTTAGCATTTCCTTCTATTCTCTTCTGTTCTTTTTTCCCCCTTCCTCATACCGCTATAAAGGCCCCACTTGGCATAATGTGATTGCTACTTTAGCTTAGTTTTTTCATTTTAAAATTATTAAAGACTTTTGCTCACCTAACCTAGTTTCAGTAATTTGAAAGGTAAACATTCAGATTAAGTCTATTAACTAGACTTCTGCTTTCTTTGTTATGGATGAAAGATGTGACGAATTGCCCCTGCAGGCACCTTTTTGCATGGAGTGTGAGTTCTCAGATGTCAATCTCAGAGTAGATGTTTGTCTTTCAGTTTGCCATGTACAGCGTCTGTCCCCTGGGCTTCATTCAGTATTGGCATCTTAGTTCTATGTCAAGCAGAAGCATCAGAAATCAACGACTAGCAGAAGCATCATCTTCTTTGTTCCTTTCAACTTACTGATATATTGAACATGATAAAATCTGAGGATTTTATTGGCGGACTTATTAGTTATCACAACATCAGGGTAGTGGGTTGGTCCAGTTCTTTGTGAAATGAAACAGAGTCATGTAAGAGGCAATAGATGTAATAGCTTATTTCCAAGTGTTTGCTCTGTTTTTCTACAGAATGCTCCTCTTTTCAGGAGAGATCTCTGTAGAGACACTTTGTTTCCTGTGTGCATTGACTTTATGGTTGCCGGACCCCCGGCCTCGAATTAATTAATGGCAGAACATTAGAACCAAACTAAGCAGAAACAGAAACTATCAATAGCCAGATGATTCAGAAAGAGTAATAATCATGGGCAAGAAATAGCTCATTACTGCAGAATCCCACCACATCCATTTTTAATGGATATTGCTCATTAAATGAAATGAGCCTTTGAATGAAAAAAAGTGTGTCTAGAGAAGCTAAAAATGATAAACAGAAACATAACAGTTGGCAGGGTCATCAAACTGAGTGAATGGAGTTAGTTTAAACATTTAATACAATTTTAGTCTATGGGAAGGACAGAGATGCTTAGTCAAGTTTCATCCTTTCTGCTGTTGCTGAGAACATGCACCCAGACAGATGGTACAAATATGCACATCTCAGGTTTTTGAACTCTCAAATGTCATGAATAAAACCTGTCTGTAATCTGTTTGCTATTGGATATGTGCACTTAGCCCCAAAGTCACATATTTGCTCACAGAAGGTCCACAGTTGGAAATCAGGATAAAATCTTATGCATGTCACTTCCTCTGTCAAAGGGCACACTCGGCTTTGCTTAATTATTTTTCTGCAGACAAAATCATGCATATAATTTCTTATTTGTCATAACCAGACATAAAATATTTTCCAGTAAATAATGTAATTGCCATGAAACTAAATGACGAGCTAATTTCCTACTAACAGAGAATAAGATGGCAACAGTATTTGGAGTATTTTTAAATTGTGGTACTGATTAATTCTGCATTTATTCAATGTTACATTACCTTTTAAAGTCACTCAGGTAACATCAGATCCTTTGCTCTCCAGACAATACAAGCTTTCCCATTGCCTGCAACAGCAGTAAAATGGTTGCTATGTTAAAGAATGTAAAGTGTCAATTGGAGAAGATAAAAACACTATAAAATTGTTGTGCAAAATATTTCTGTTATAGAAGATAAAATTTTTTAAACTGTGGCAATTCATTGCAAAACAGTTGGGTTTTATTACTTAAATAAAAATGAAAATGAACAAAATTAATTAGTGCAGGTTTCCAGGAGAAAGTCACTCAGATAATCATGGAAACACTATGATACGGTTTACTTTGGGGTAGGTAACAGACTAAGTAATTTCTCCAGGTATCTTGCAGCCCTGTTTGGATAATTCCATAAAAGACACTTTGAAATAATTGTCCTTCTACAGAATGTTCTTTGTTCTGAGTCACATTTTAGTAATAATGAACTGTATTTCTTGTCTCCTGTGGGCAAGTGGCTATGACACAATCAGTGTGATTCAGAACCCTCCTCCTCAAAAGATTTTCATAAGGTGTCTTATAACTGTATTCAATATTAGTACATACTTTGATACTAGATTTTCTCTTCTTTGAAAGATAAGTAACAATGTATTTTAACTCTTGTAACTGACTATTTTCACCTATATTTTTCTGTATTAATAATAGTAGTTAATAATACAGTGAGTCATCTCATTTAGAAAGAAGTGTGGCAAACACTAGTGCTATGAAATGCCACTAATCATTGTGTTTCCATTTTGTGGATGGGAAATAAGTAATTTTAGGATTCAACCATGAAAATAATGATTTTATTTGGGCTGAAGAGCAGTATTTTCATGCCCCTTTTTCAAAACAAATTCACAATAACCCCCATATAGTTGTTGAAAGATTTCAGCCTGCATTTCCAAAATGTTGACCAGAAAGTCTCAGATACTTGAAGCTCTGCAGCTGCTCCTGACTGCAGGCATTACATTCTGGGTTGGCTGAACATCTAGGGACTCATTTCATTCCTACACCTGTTGGGAGGGTCACAGGCTTCAGGAACCAATTCAGTATTCATGAGTCTAGGAAGAAAATGAAGCTGTAGAGAGTATCTAGGGAATGTTTGTCAGGAAAGGGAGAAGAGGATTGAGTTCTTGATGCTGCATTTTTCTTTAAATGAAGAAAACACAGAAATAGCACTGTAAGTAGGAATCATCATGCAAACTCAGAACCAGTTTGGGGGTTTAAGGTGCTACTACATGATATTGAGTAGACATAGCCAGAAACCTGAAGTGTGGGTTGGTTATTTTTACATCTAGTGCTGAGTGCTGAACACTGTGGCAACCACTACTTGTGATTTGCTGGGATAGAGCAATGTGCTTACCCTGTGGATGAATACATCTTACCTTACTTCCCACTGTTGATCCTTGCTGTCTCTAATTAGCTTTCTGCTACTCCTTATTCAGATCCCCTTGCCCAGTCCCTTGAGTAATTGACAAAACAGAACATATGCTGTGGCTGCTGTGTGGTATTAGCTGTTGCTCAGTTTTATTTAATAACATTGTGTTACTCTGTGCAACAAAGTCTGACTAATTGATTCTCCACTGCTCTGCCAGTCAGTGAAAAGGCCAGCATCGAAAACCATCAAGTCAGATCTTCCTGCCGAATCGCCTTAAGCTTGCATAAAAAGCAGACTTTGGTGAATGAGGTCTGACTGGTAGGGAAGTTAAGTGTTTTGGTGAAAGAAATATTCTCATCATTGACTCAGATACTGAAGTTTTTGATTTTTCCTTCAGGTTCAACGTACATAAACAGTTTTGACTTTGTAGATCTTGTGAAAAACTCTTCCTCTTTGTCTTTTTTAGTAAATCACACTGCATTCATATAAACTTGTGTAATTTCTGTTATTTAGTTTATCATAGAATCACAGAATATTATGAGTTGGAAGGGACCCACAAGAATCATCAAAGTCCAAATCCTCGNAGCTTGTTCCTGTCTTGTGTGTGTTAATTGCTTCAGTGCTAATTTATTTCTCACTCTGTGTTATGTAAATGCCTGACATTTGCCACCCAGAGGAGTACACCACTCACGGAATGTTTTCCATGAGGAAACAAATGTTCGGAATCCTAAATCCCTGCGCCCTGGTCCTTTTTCAGCTCCTGGTTTTCCCACTGACTCTGGTCCAGGTGAAATCCGGTGGCCCTGGGCACACCTTTCCCTTCCCTTCCCTTCCCTTCCCTTCCCTTCCCTTCCCTCATATGTGTTTGAATTTTTATTTTTATCAGTGAATATAGTTTCTCCCTTTCTTGCTTTCTTCCTTAGTGCTAAAAAGTACACAATGTCTTTTTAATATTTAATTAATGAGATCACTTTACAGGTTTTAGTTTAAAGGTAACCATAGCACAAATACATCCATTATTAACTACAGAACGGCAGTGGCTTCTTGGGAACCCTCTTTAGTTTAATATGAGAACGCCTGTCAGCAGAAAACAGCACTGATATTGTTGTTAAGTGTGACAAACTGGCAAATGCAATGGCCACCACGCTGGAACAATGCAAACTGCTTCTATCAATGGAAGAGGCAATGTTTAAAAGTGAGGTGAAGGCGGACAGCGAGAGGCTGTTGAGGAAGGTTCGGTTCCGCGTTGCATCCTCGCACAGCGGGCGGGTGCTGAAGGAGGTGTACGCCGATGGGGAGGCCGCTGACTCTCTGGACTCTGAGTATGCCAGTAGCTCAGAGACTGACCAAACCAGCCGGCTGAGCGAAGTGGACGGGCAGCAGAATGGACACGTAGGGTCAGAGTGTGATGAAAATGAGAATGAGCAGGATGACTTGCTCATTTTAGTCAGAGCCACTAAAGAGAAGGGATTCGGTACAAAGCGAGTCAACATCCTCAGCAAAAATGGCACAGTCAGGGGAGTCAAGCATAAAGTCAGCGCTGGTCAAGCTCTCTTTGACAATTTGGCAAAAGTATTTCAGGTAGGTGATGCAGTTCTGCTGGCTGTAAGCCCTCTGTCCCTTTTAGCTCCACACATTATTCTTCCCTTTGTTCAAACTGCTGTCATTTATGCCTTCTCAATATTCTGTCTCATTCCCATTGCTATCCACTTTTGCTATCCACTTTTGTTGCATGAGAGGGGCTCATTAGTCCTTCTAGTATAAAACAGTTCCACACTCCATATTGATTGTGAATTGTGTTTTTCAAAATTGACCTAATGTTTGCTGAGTAGAAATATCTATGTTATGTTTCCCATGTATGGATTAGGAAAGAGATGTAATAGAGGATTTACCTGGGGCTTTGCTGGAGATCTGTACAGGTCTACTGTACAGAAACGTGCTGTATTTCCACTCATATTAATTCTAATGAGTTTATGATGTTATCTACTGTCCCCTGCATGTAAATATGTATACTTGCAAATTCCATTCTGTTTAATCTGCAAAGTAGATCAAATTAGGTGCAGGGTGGCATCAACAACGGTTTTCCCACATGAAAATTTCAGGGGAATGAAATCTTACTCGGAGGTCTCTTTTATTAATGTCTGTTTTTTATCTATTTTGCAGAAGGAGCAGAATACCTGTATTTGAAACAGTATATGCCACACTAATTCATTAGGCAAAGAAACACAGACCTTCAGAAAAATCAAGATAAAAGTTCTAAAATATTTATCTCATATTTGTAATTTACCTATATATGTTATTCAAGCCTTTCAATTATTAATATTCACACAGAAGAGCAACAAGTGTGCTACCAGACTTTTTTTGAAGGTTCTTAGAATCCAGAATTATGCTTTTCAATTAAATTATCCTGTGATGGCTTTAGGGCATTGTTTAAAAACTTTCATGCAGTTTTAAATCATGGGGAATTTGATATTAATAACGAGTATTTTTGCATTTTGAAATTGCTTAGAAAGGAAGTAATATCATATTACATTTATAAATGGCTATAGATTAATATTCTCTTGCTTCTGGATATGAATTTATCTTCTATGTTGTACCTAAATTATAATAGTCTTTTTGTCAATATGAACGTTACTGTGGAAGATGAAGTTTCAGAGAAGAATTGCCTGTTCAGTTATTTTCTTCATATCACATCACAGAACACTCAAGTAGTTTTCTTTCTTTCAAGCTACTCATGGAAGAGTTTGTAGTTGAATTACTTAGGCTGATAAAATTTGTAACAAACTCACTTTTTATCAGTAGATATGAATTAAAAAGCGTTAACTGAGGATATCTGGGTTCCTCTCCATCTTCAATACCACTGTTCTATGCTGTTTCACTACACAGAGCACACCATTTCACCTCACTAGCCTCATTCTCTCCTAAACGCTGTCTTCTGGTACATCAGTGATACCAAGCTAAGAAATTTGAATTAGCTAAATAAACAGACCCATTTGAAGACACATACCTTAATTAGGGTCCCTGCCATCTTGCTTTTTTTATCCCCAGTTTTAGGTTGGAAATTCTTCAGGAAAGGCCCATGGACTGAAATCAATGTACTTTGATTGCAAAGTTTCTTGTATTCCTAGCAGAGTTTCAGCTAGGACCAGTGCTATTTCCATGAGGTGTTTTGCCAGAAGAAAGTATTTTCTTGAAAAGAGGCATACCCATCTGCTAACTTCAGACAATTACATGTATTCAAGTCTACCACAGAGGTCCTTAATTAAAAGCTGTAAAATAATAACTGGTTTAAAGGATGATAAGGACTTTTTTATTGACAGTATTTTATTGCAGAAGAAAGGATAAAAAGTAAATTATCAGATGAAAACAATCTAAACAGTTTTTCATACAGCGCATATTTACATACAAGAAATCTTTGCTACAGGCATTGTAAAGTCCAAGAGAAAAGGCAGATTTTGAAAGTGGATGAGGAAAATACATGTGGAACTGAGCATCTTCTTCTTAGGCAGGTCTAGATGAGTGATTTCCAGAAATAACTGTATATTCTTACATTAAGCATCTACTGGATCAAATACATATATTCAATAATACAAAGAATATAATGATTTGAGGTTTCTACACAAGTTCCCATTTCCCCAGAGATTAAGTCTGAAGTCTAGTGAAAAAGAATGATGGCTTACATATCTGTGAGCCAATTTTCCATGCCACATGGTGAACACCGAGAAAAGCAAAACACAAAGGTTAGCTTTGAGATGGATTTGAAACTGCTCAATCCTAATGAGTGATATGATTGAAATCCATGCAATTACAAATGAAATAATGGCCTTTACAATGACATTAGAGGATGATTTCTATTTTTCTGCAAGCATGTTCCATACAGTTAATTGTGCTGTAATACCACTTAGAGAACAACAAGAGTTCTTTCAAAGACATAGTAAGATAGAAAGATATCTCTACTAGAAGGCACAACACAAAATCTCTTGATCTGTACGTCTTTGTAAATTACTCCCTTGATTATGTGAGGTCATCTGCAGTTACATGTTTCTCTTAGATAAGCAGCACCAGATGTGTAACAATAGTTAAGAGGAGAGTCCCCCTCCCTGAGGAGAGTCCGTCTCTGCCCCTTTGATGATTCAGCAGCAGGAACCTGTATGAGATGAACTCATTGTGTATTTCTGAGAGTTGGTGTCAAAGCCAGTATTTGTAATCTCAGAGTATGCACATGAACTCGTAACAATCCTGTATTCTAAGCACTGATAAATTCTTGCATGAAAACACTTCTTATATAGTATTTACTGTATCACTTACTAACTGTGTATAAAAGAAGCCAAATACTGAACAGGAGTGTCCTGTGACCCTGAAACTAGGCGATGTTTTTATACTGCAGTGCAGTGTCAGCATTTTGATACTTCAGACTATATCTGCAAACTCCTCTAATATACTATTCCCCCAAATTCCTAGGTGCTCCTTGTGATAGAGGGGAGATCCTTTAAAGCAAATCACTTTGCTCACCTATTCTAGGGATAAGCAGGGATTCATTAACTGGGCTTCATTATGTTGTGCAGTCAAGACTTTCGATTTTTTTCTGTTCAAATACCTATGCTAAAAACACTCCAGTGTATTTTAAGGTTCTATGGAACATCATATTCTAACTACGGCCTTTCTACAGAATTGGTTCAGACACTTTCTTCCCACAACAAACTCATCTGAAAAAAAAAATCACAACTTCTGCAGCTTTTTTCAATTTTAGGAGAGTGATGTAATGCAGGAAATATTTCTAGATGAAAAGGTGGTTTTGGCTGTTGTTGCTACATGACACAAGCCTGGTCTGAGAATATATATCTACTGCCAAGATAGATGTGTGTCCCCTGATACGTTTTCCTACAGTCATGCACTGAGCACTTCTGTGACCAGCTTAGTCTGTGACCTCTCATTTCCACTGTTCCCTGAGAAACTGTGTCCCTCACATTACTCTGTCTGAGGACTGTCTGTGTCCCCAGATGGGAGCTGCTCCAGCACTGTGACAGTGAAAGATTTCCCATCAGGTTATCCCTGCATAGCTGGTGAAGCTGCTGCGAGGTTGGTGGGAGCAGCTGTGGGCAGCTGGGGCTAACACAGCCATGGGGATGGAATGTGGGACAGAGCAGGACATGTCCAGGGGTTGGCAGAACATCCTGGGGGAAGACAGTTGAGGAAGAGACCAGCTTATTGATTCTTCAGGACAGCACAGTTTCCATGGCAACTCCTCCAGCCTTTTCCTCCCTGGGGTGGATGCCACAAAGAGACTGTTGACATAGCAACCATATTCTGGGGGGGGTGGGGGATGAGGTAGTGGTGGGTGGGGTGGTGATGGGTGTTGACATAACAACCACTCTGGGTGGGAAAGGTGGGAGGGGAGTCACTGGTGGTCATTGGTGGCAGGTAGGGACATGTGTAGTCACACGTGTCACCCAGCCTTCACTGGCACCTAACCCGGGCCTGGGGGCAGCCTCCCACAGTGCTGGAAATACGGGCATCAGACAGTTGGGAACACCCTATTTGTGAGAAACACTACTAAAAAGCCTGAAAATCAGGAAGGAACTGGAGTTCCCATCCTCCCTGTTTGTGCACCTCCTTGGTATAAATGACATTTTCTCCTGCTGAAGCACTAAAACTGACAGTGTTGGCAGCTCTGAAGCTGGGGACATGACTTGCCAGTTGTGTCAGAAGCATAACTAAAGTAATTGCGGTTTTATTTCAGTACATTACCAGAGATTCTGTTTTCTAATATTACAATACTGTTTAAATGTGAATGGGTATGAATTTTCCCTACATCTTTCCATAAAAACAGAAATAGTTATTTTTCCCTTGAAATAAATATAATTCTCGCCACAATCAATTTTTATGACTAAGCCATTCGTATGATGGCTTTCATGTGACAGGGAGCAAAAATCCTTGGATTGTCTGATGTATTACTAGGTAGTGCAATGATAATTTTTTATGCCAAACTATGTTTCTATCCAATGTGCAATGTAATGCAGCTCAGACAAAGCCTTTACACAGGTCTCCCCTCATTTTCCACTGTTTCAGCATGCATATTTTCCTCTATTTTCATACTTACTCTCCACTGGCCTTCCAGCCTCCTCTGAAAGGTCACATTATGATAAATTAGCCACAAAACTCATTCTCAGGCAGGGCCTGCTGAAGTCTGTTGTGAAAGGGCAGGCCTGGTTAACAAACCTGATGAATGCCTTTGTGAGCATTGCATCAGAGAGGATATGGGTGAAGAGTCAAACATAATGTACTTGGTCTTTACAATATTTCCACGCACAGTTTCTCAGGTAGAGCTCACATTTAAGGTGGCAAAGTGCAAGTCATTTTTCAGCCTGATAAGGAATGAGCTTATTAATGTTTAGAGAGAAAGGTGAGAATGAATAAAGAATCAGGTGGAAGTTTGTTAAGAGAAGGAGAGCTTTTAGGGTGGTTAAGTGCACTTTCATCTTTCTTTACTTGTAGGTGACCTGGAAAAGTGACACGCAGAGACACGCAGAGTTTACAAACCAATGGGGCTAGTTAGTACCACAGACAAAATAAGTGAAATATAGCAGCAAAACCAACTGTCTTCCAAGGAAGGCAGAGGCCATAAAGTGATGTTAAAGAAGGTGCTTGCATAATAGCACAAGCAAAGGTTTTTAGGGTGGGTGGCATGTTGTATACCACTCAAGCCTCTGGAGTGTATAACACTACAATCCTCAAAAGTCTGGGGAGACAAAAAAGAGAGATCTGAACTCTCACTGGAGAAGTCACGATGTTGTTTTCCTTGCTGATCAGCCGATGATCAGTGCTGACTGTTCAGAATCATTGAACTCTTGGAATTCAAAGACCTCTGCTAGGACTGGACAAAGATTGTAAAAAGCCTCCTGAACTTTACCTTCATAGTCTCATCCATACACACTACTCTGTGACTCTCAAATGGACATAGCTTACAAAAGAAAAAGATTTTCTGGATTGCTTTTACAGAGCATTTGCTGTAGTAATGCCCCTTATATGCATAGAGACAAATCCCAGTGAGCTGCAGGTATCTGAGGTACAAACTTCCAGTGTATGTGGTATTAGCAACTCTGGAAAACTAATTATGGAACAGTGTTGCACTGAAATCCACTGACAACAGGAAATACTCTAATGACATGGCAGATCATGTGATTATTGAAAGCAGGCTTTTGCTTGTTACAGAAAATTCAAAGTTAGAAGGACAACTGTATCACTACAGGAATGGGCATAACATGCCTTCACCACTTGCTTTGTACCTTCAGAAGGGTTTTGATCTGTGAGCACATTGCATGGGACAGTGATTAAGGTGACGCAGTTGATCAAGTCAGTTATAACAAGTAGTTTCCAGAGCTGATGTCTGAACAGACACACAATTAAAAGGGAAGATGTGCAGGTCTGTGAGCTTTTAACTGGAACCCGGATTTGGTCAGTACTTAGGATATTGGCTTTTATTGTTCCTATGTTCTTGTAGAAATCAGCTGTAAAGCACTGAGGTCAGACAAGTCTATTATTTGACTATTCAGGACATTTTAGGATTTGCTTCTGTTGGACTTGAAATACATATTTGACATAGACTTGATATTGTCAGTAAACAGACTATATCTAAACCTCTGAAAGTGATACAAGTTTTGAGTTAAAAAAGACTTGGCTGTCTAATTTTCAAAAAAGGTAGATACAGGATACCTTGACTTTTCAATACACTCAACTTTGGGAAGATTAGAAACAAAACTGTGTTTAAATGTATAATTTTTTTTGAGAGTGAATAACTGAAGAAAAACAATTACAGGCTTTAATGCTAACAGTCTGACCAGCATGCGCTGGACATCTGACCAACCTTCTCCAGTGCACTGCCCGGCCTCAAAGTTATTCTTGCTCTGATGAGTCTTGATCCTTGTAAAGAATCCATAAATGAGGTCAGTGTTCTTGAGACACTGCCTTTGTCCCTTGCATGGGAAAGGGCATAGCAAAGGAGCCATGCTATTACTGCAGTGAATATGTATATACAGAATATGTATTACTAGAGTGAATCAAGACTTTAGGTATAGATTCCAAAAATTCACAAACCTATGAGGAAGGACTTGGACAGCAAGCTCCAAAACAGATTCTCCAAATCTCTATTTAGTGCAACCTTGTCTCAAAGGCAGCAAGAGCCTTTCCTTACTGGCAATTTGACGATTTCTCTGCCTTGGCCATGTGCCTCAGCATCTCAGGATTAACAGGACATGACAGTTACTTCCTACTTGTGTCCTGTGGGAACCATAAAATAAGGGTTTCATAGTCTGTCTTGCCTGCGTGGCTTCTTGCAGTAGGTGTTCCATGAGCAGGCCTGGTGGGTCAGATCCTACCCAAACTGTACATAAGCAGATGCAATTGTGTCTGCAGGAGACAGTGGTGGGAGCTGTACCCTGAAACAGTCACAAAACAGAGAGAATAAATTGTTGGAGTAGAACACAGGCTCACTGATTTTCAAGTTGCTGTACCAATTACTACCATTCTTCAGCATCATGCCTTCCTTCCTTCCTTCCTTCCTTCCTTCCTTCCTTCCTTCCTTCCTTCCTTCCTTCCTTCCTTCCTTCCTTCCTTC